>JAQMCX010000013.1:2992428-3011557 GCA_029814765.1 Acanthurus leucopareius
ATCTATCTATCTATCTATCTATCTCTCTATCTATCTATCTATCTATCTATCTATCTATCTATCTATCTATCTATCTATCTATCTATGTGATTGGAGGTGTGCACGATGGTTGTGAAGACTGTAGTTTGCACTGGCAAACAGCAGGTGGCGACAGTGTTTAACATTTTTAGTTGCCAGGAGTACAAATTACCAACATGGTAAAACGTCTTCATGCAGGTCAAACTGCACAACACCACACCAAGTGTACAACAGAATAAATATTAGATAGAAATACATAAAATAGATGAGTATTTACAGCATATGCATGTAAACACGTCCATATTTTGTGAGCTTATATTCTGAATACTTATGTTTTTACTCAGAATACTTTAATACTTTTCCTTCTAAACACAGGACTGTTATTTCAGAGCAGTGCTGGTACTTTTACTTTGTTAGAGGATGTGAAAACTTCTTCCATCTCTGACTGTGTGTCTGTGTCTGATTACAGGACGAAAAAGATGACAGGAGTTACGCCTGCGGTCCTTTCTGAGGCCACAGCACTGGATTGCCAAAGGTCAAAGGTCAATCACAGGCCTGGACCGAACAGTCATATGTGATTTTAAAGTTTCGCTCTGTTTGCTTCTTCCGATATGCTGCATGTTTTGCATGAATGGTGTTTTTTTAAATTTAAAATTGTAGAATAAGTTCTGTTATTTTCTCGTCAGTGTTATTTCCTCTGGCGCCACCATGAGGTCAACATGTGTAGTTTAAGTGAGACGTCTTCATTCCTTTTTTGACAAATTGTGGTGATGAAATGTAATAACTTCTCATCATCGGGTCAAAACTTTTATTTATCTTATCAATACTTCACTATAAGACCAAACTCCTGCAAACTGAGTTAAGATGGTGAACGTGGAAAAGGTGCAACACGACACGTCGGCACGTCAGCAGCTCGAAAGCATCTCTGTCGCAGTTTCACAGCGTTGCTTTATGTCTGCAGACTCGGTCCTGCTCATCCAGACGAGTTTCACACCGGCTGTGTTCGGCCTCAGCAGACAGGAAATAAACGTTCCCGCTGAAACTCAAGAGATTCATTCAAAACACACAGGCAGTGCGGAGCTGACGTGGAAACAGTTTTATTGTCTGTACCAAACTTGATTGAAGAAAATCGAGTTTTTACCAGAGTATAACAAACACATCAAAGTCCAGCAGAAAGAGGAGACAGAGGAGAGGCGGCACTCGGCTCACAGTGTACACGCTCATCGGCACTGATTGTTGAGAGGGGGGGGAAAGGTCAGAGGTCAGACAAGCACCGCTGTTAGCTTTAAAGCCATCGTTTCACTCTGCTCAGATAAACACACACACCTGCACGACGCTCGGCCAAACTGGGAACCAGAACATAATCTCCTCTGAGTCAGCCCTGATTATTTGGACCCGACAGTTTCGGATCCCAGAGTGGCCGAAACACGAGCGCCCTCAGGTGTGTGTGTGACTGAAAAAAGTTGAATATCAAACACCACACACAGTCCTTCTCAGTAACATTTAACAATAACACTTCTTTTTTTGTTGTTTTTTCCTTTTTGCACTGTCTTCAAAGCGGACAGGCGTCAACACACAACTTGGAAACACTTTCAACGACCCGACTGGAAAACAGCCCGAAGCTGCACGAACCAGGTGATTGTCGGAACCTCTCCGGACATAATGAACGAAAAACACCTCATCATGTCACAAAAATCGCACTTGACAAGCAAATGAAGTCATTACAGTAACAGACTGTTGGGTGGTTAGAGGAGGGTGGGGGGTGAGGGGGGGTACATTGGCACTGGGTTCAGTACAGAGGCCACTATGTAAAGGGGGACGTTTGCTCCCCTTTAACATTGCATAACAAAAAGCACTTCTTCACCACAGTAAGGCTCGACGACACTCGTGACAGAACAGCTCGAAACGCAGAAAGTCGCTGTTCTGTCGACGTTTTTCAAGAGTTCGGAAGTATTCGGAGTGTGTGTCTGTCCTCGGTGTGCTACGGTTTGTCTTGGCATTAACCGACCTCGCATGCATGACTGTGTTTCCCCCACAAGCTGTCTTACTGCCAGGATCTCCTCACAAAACTGGTTTATGTGAAGTTTGTGCCATAAAATGCTCAAATCTGTCTTTTGCAACGAGCTGAATCGAACCGACTCGGAGTTTTTATTTCAACCTGCTTTAACCGAAACCAGTTTGACGTCCAACCTTTTGTTTTGCTGTTTCAGCTTTAATCAGAGAATCATTCGGGTCATTGACAACAAACAATGCTACACATTTGTTAATTCCAGCCTCTAAAAGTTGAGAATTTTGTTTTTTTAATATTTTTTATTTTACATCAGCCCTGTTGGGAAGAACTGATGATGAAGTTTCATTAGTTTAAGCTGTTTTCTCCAACACAGGCTCCACAAAACCAGGTTTTTGTTTGTGAATTTCTTAACATAAACTTTAAATTGGGTGAAATAAAAAATCATCCTGACAGTAAGAGGAACTTTGGGAAACACTTCAACATCTCCAGGACCAGTTTTTGTTGTGTTGCCTCTGGACTTTAGCACATCAGATTTTAATCTAAGCGTTCCTCTGAGGTTACAGCTCTGAATTTGAGCTTTAATTTTAATGTGAGATGAACATCATGGAGCCTCTTTCACACAGGTCCAAGTTTCAGACGGAGGTGACGCACTTTCAGGCGACATGTCTGAATGATCACGTTCCTTCATCCAAACACTGATTACCTGAGGCAAAGGGGCTTCATGTGTTACAGAATTCACCTGAAATAAATGTTAAAACTTTCAAATTAAAGCTTCAAGTCAGTCAGAACCTTAAACTCGTTCAGCGTTTGGTTTTTTCATCCAGAGACAAAACAGGTTTCTGCCCTTCATCACATCACTGCGAGGCTGACGGTGCTTAGAAACAGGAAACACCTCATTGGAGTCACTCTTACAGAAAAACATGGGATTAGGGAATTATTTCTAAAACGTAGAGAGGCATTTTTTTTTAATATGTGGTGTCACTGAAGGCAACGACCAGAAAATATAAAAACTGAACGCCCAGGCGCCCTCCGACTCTGTGCAACATTCAACTCCGCTGCCCACGGCGCCGTTCGTTAAAGGCTCGAGTCATGAAGCTACAAAATCTGCAACAGTGAACCTCTGCACGTCTGCAGGAGAGCTGCTCCACCAGCTCGTCTGTCCGTCCGTCCGTCCGTTTGTCCAGAGAGGAAAAAAGCTCAACTCAGCCGACTGAACTTTAATTTAAATCTACAGAATACATTTTGCAAGTCCGTAGAAAGAAAAGCAAATATGAAAAAAAAAACAAAAAGTCCTTGAATTCTACTGATGCAAAACACCATAAATATCTTTTTCGTTTGCTTTATGAGCGTTTGATGGAAGACAGGCGGTGTGCTGCACCCTCACACAGCTGAGCTCTCGTCCAAAATACCTCCAATGTTTATTTTCAGAACACATAAAACATATGACTAACAGTACAAACAGCAGAAACTTACATTAAAGTAAATAAAAAAAGTTATGAAAAATGTCTGCTCATGAAAAAAAAAAAAAGTATTTCTGTGATAAGGCCATTGATAAAGTTTTATATTCCAATAAGAAAAACTGCTGCTAACAGGGTTTGTGTGGAGTCAAAAGGGAGTTGATGCAGTTTAGGTACAAATGTGTCAAGATTACGATTTTACAGATTACAAATGGAAAGTTGGTCTCAAATTAGATCCACAATAAACAATATTAGTATTAAAATTGGTCAATCAAGGTTTGGAAACAGGGAAAAACGGGGAAAGCCACTTGTCTTCAACAAAGGAGTCAGCTGATCCTCCATTTCTTAAAAAAAAACAAAACAAAAACTAATCCAACCATCAGTCGATCAATCAATCGATCGATGGATCACTCCACCTGACGGAGCTGACAGACGCACAGAGCCTCGTTCTCAGCTCAGAGAGGCGGAAACCAGACGATGTCTCGACTGCGGTCGGTCACAGGAAGTGAAAACACTGATGGGACCCGGCGGCGCTCCCAGGGTTTGTAAAGCTGCAGGTCTGGATCTCCCGCCGCCCGTCACGAACACTTCTGATTGGCTGGGAGCTGATTAAGGGGCCACTGACACGAGACAGTGCAGGTGCCTTAAAACAGACGCCCCAGAAGACAAAACTGACAGATTATTTTTCAGCTACTAATTTGCTTCTTTCTTTCTTTCTTTTTTGCACTTTTCGCTAAACGCTGGCATGTTGATCACATCTCACACCGACTCAAAGAGTGAGCTACTTTCCTGGAATTAAGAATTGCACGCTTAGAAAGTCTGAAATGTGAACGCTGACGTCGTGTGTGAGAGCATGAAGACAATCGATCTGATGGTTCTGATATCTGAAAACACTTCTCTCTACTGCTGTGGCTGGAAAAAAACATACACTTAAAACCTTCCAACGGAGCGCTCACTCCGGACGCGTGAGACAAACTCAGCCTAAAACTAACGTATAGTGTTGACAGCATGACAGACAGACAGGTGCCCAAAAACAGGTTTAAAAACATTCGACAGGGAAAACAAGACAAACAGAAATAAAACGGAGTGTGGGATGAGGGCGACGTGGAGAGAAGTAACATTAATTTACAAAGCTCCGCAGAACAAATCAGGATTTTGTCCTTATTGAAAACAATTAGTGACAGGTGGAAAAAAGGCCAAGAGAAGACCCGACTGCTGCCTTGTCCCAGACTAAACCCTGAGCCCTTCAGTGTCAATGTTTGCAGCCTGCAGGAGGCTTCTTCCTCATTTCAGTGTGCTCGGAAACTTATCGGCTACATCTGACTGGTAAAACGATGCTAGCAGCTCCTCTGAAGGACTGCTGGTCGGTTTTTTAACCACTTCAAAAGCACAATTTATTCATATTTGGTTCAGAATGACGCAGCACTTGGTTCTTTTCGTTGGGAATGGTTAAAATTCAGCATCAACAGTAGAGGCACAGAATGGCGACAGAGCCATTGTAGAAAAACTATCGAGTGGGGTTAATGTGGGACAACGTGGACTGACAGCTGAGTCTTCAGAGGAGGTTCGTCATGTTTGATTTGTTTCAAAATTTAACTTTAAACACACACACGCACACGCACACACACACACACACACGACCAGACACACGCACAACCACACACAGAGAACATCACCGTGTTTTTCACACAAGTCCATTATTAAAACCAGATCTGTAGGATGTGATCTGGCTTCGGGAGGTCGGGGTCACAGGTGAGAGTGAGGGGCCGAGGTCTGGCGGACTGACAGGTGTGTGTGGGGGGGGGGAGGCAGTGACCAGGGCTTTGTTGATTACTGGTTAAAGACGTTTCAGGAAAGAAGGAGCTGTGCGGCGGCGGGAGGCTACAGGAAGAGGTCCTGCGGGTTGGGATTCGGGTTCAGGAGAGGTGGGGGGGGAGGGGGGAGGGGCCACAAATAGAGATCAGGTTTGGTGTTGGATATAAAACCAAACTGGCTGTCTTGGCTTGAGAAAGGATCTCGAGGTGTGTTTGAAGACCAGGAGAAAAGTTGCTTGCAGTCTTGAATATTAAAACTCCTCCTGCTCCTCAGCGTCTGGTATCACGAAACCCTCCTGGAGAGACAGAGAGGCGGAGAGAGACATGAGCAACGGACAGACGGACGGACGGACGGAGGACAAACTGCAGAGCGACCTGAAGTCTGGGATCACGCTTGGCGTCTCGTGGAGCCAGAAACCGGAACATGAGGCAACATGGATGTTTCTATGTTAAGACTTGTGTTCAGTTCCTGTGTCACTGTGGTAATTTTACAAAATAATAAAAACAGACACTGTGGTGAGGCCTTCAAGGACTTCATGAGCTGCTTCACACTGATGGTGATGATGGTCTGGTTTCCTCACATACTGATGACCTGATTTCAGATCTGGAACTAATGATTATTTTCTTTTAAATGGAACAATTGATGATCATTTCCTTGACAGATTTTCCTTTTGTAAAGGAAAATTAAGCATTTTTCCTTAAAAAACTATCATTCCACCATCAATATAACTATCAATTACTTTATAGATAAGCTAACTAACCATGTGTCATATAAAAAAATTTCATTAATATTTCTAAAATTTCAATCTACACAATATTTCTGCAGACATGAAGCTTTTTAAATGGCCAGGATCAGGAAAAAGTCACCTCACATGCACATTTAACAGCAGCTTTGCATGTTGAGTGCAGAAGTTGAACCAGTGAAACCTCGGAGCCTCAGCGAGCGAGCTGCATGCCATTCCTCTGCAGGAATTCACACTGGCATCAGCAGTTGTTAACAGCGAAGCAAATGGGCTCTAATCTGATGTTGAGCTCAGAACATATTCTGCTTCTAACTCGCTGCTTCACAGACCGCGTTTCCATGAACGAGACTAGCGAGGATTTAAAGTTTTATAGTCGAAATTTAGATTTTTATCATAAAAGAAATCTAAGAAAAGACCAAAAATCTGATGTTTCTTTAAGCCCATTAGTTCCTACTAAGAGCATATTTAAAAAAACAACATGTATATATTTCATATGTATACTTGTATCTTAAGAAGTAGCTGAAATCATAAACAGATCGACTCACGTCTGTGGCGTAGAGGATATCTACGATCCTCTGCAGTGTGGGGTCGCCCTCTCCTTCCTTCTCCTGACAAATCAGCTCAATGTTCCGCAGCTTTCCAAAATAAAAGTCCCTCTCCTTCTCCATGTCCTGAATGGTTGATTTCAGGATCTCCATCTGTGGAAAAATGGGCCCAAAAAATTTGTTCCACTTTCAAACACATTTTAAAACGATGATAAGAGGTTTCATTTGTTTGTCGTATGACTGAGAGTATATTTTCTTTAAATGTGGGTGGTGTTTTTCGTGGCGTTGTGCTGACCTCATTCAGGAGCTCCGCCATCTCCTCGTCAGTTCCTCCCGTCGCCGGCTTCCTCGCGCTGACGTTAGCCAACTTGGGTGCAACCTTTGCAACAGGTGGCCTCTGGGTGGCTGAAGAGGAAGTTAAATATGATTATTCACAATATAAAAACTGAAGAGAACTTACCCAGCCTCTTTATATCAACATCAATTCATCAGACAGTTTGACCAATCACAGCTCAGACCTTGAGTGACGGGCTTTTTCGGGGCCTTGTTGAGGGCTGACGGGGCAGAGGGCGTGGGCATGGCGTCCTGGCCCTGCCGCGCCTCCACCGGGTCGTACTCCTTCCCATCGTAGTTAGCATCAAAGAACTTCTTGAACCACTGGACGAACTCAAAGTTGTCCTGGAACTTCCCCTTTACCAGTTTATCTACTGGGATGATCTGGAAGCAAAGAGAGAGAGAGAGAGACTGTCTGACTGACTGACTGACTGACTGACTGACTGACTGTCTGACTGACTGACTGTCTGTCTGTCTGTCTGTCTGTCTGTCTGTCTGTCTGCTTCAGTTTATTGGTTTCAATTTGTCCGTCTGCATTTGTGATAAAACCTGTCAGAATGTGGGCGACTGTTATTAGCATACTAGCATCATTACACTGTTAATACATGATACTGTTATTAATATACAACTTAAAAACAAACAATTAAATCATCTAAATAAGCAAACCTCAGACAGACAGACACACACACACACACTTGAAACTCACAATTTTAATTTGAATAAATTCATATTTAATAAAAAAAAGAGTTCTAAGTATATTCCAGTTTATTCCAGCTGTTCTGTATATTTGTTATCTATTACTTAGAAACACTTACTAAAAAAAAGCATCAACGTACAAAGATAAAAATGCAAAGTCTCTTACTGACACACACACACACACACACAGTTATTTAAGTAGGTAATCTCAGACATCTCAAGCCAGGAAGAGGAATCTATCAGAATAAGTCGAGGTCTCTGACTCAGACGGCAGCTAGAATCCAACAATGAGCTGATAACGTGTGGACGGTACAGGACGTCCAGAGTAGAAGCTGGACAGAACGACAACAAACGTCTTCAGTACCGGCACATGAATGAGACACAAAGATGGACAGAGAGAGTGAAACAGAGCAGTGGTGAGACAAAAAAAGAAGTGAGAGGGAAAGGAAAGGCTCAGCAGTAAACTCTGCTGTTTAGCGATGGAGGAAGCTGACATCAGACAATACACACTCACAGAGCTCAGCGAGGGTAAAGTCCACGACGCAGACACAATGCCTGGGATTATGACCCTCAGCAGCCATGAACACACACATGTGCTCTACATGTTCAAGTATCTGTGGCACCAATCTCAACCAAACACTGCCGGGACGTTTCAAACAGCACAGCACAGATTTCACAGTAATGAGTTTAAACAAACGGAGGGCAGGAAGGAAGCCGAGCCATGAATAAATGATGGCAGCTCTGTCAACAGTCCTGCAAGCTGCTGCTTGTTCTAAAAAAAAAAAAGACACGATGAGTAAACTGAATCTGCCCTGCCCTTTATTATCTGGGTTGGCCTTCTGACAGCATCAAGATATAATAAAGTGTCTATTATTAAAATCCTGAGTGAAAGGGGAACCTGAAACTACCACATGGCGCAGTCTGACTTATAGCAAACACCAAAACTTGCCGGCCTCTTTTCACAGCAGCTCAACAACGTATTCGCTCCAGTCAGGTCGTCTAATGCACGTTTATTCGATTCTAATGCACTTTGTTTTACGGCTCAGAAAATACAGCTGAGCCTTTACATTCAGTTATGTCTCTGTTTATGAACTACTGTCTCATTCTCTTTTGATGGATTAAACATGAGCAGGTAAGGATCTGCTGCAGAGTGAAAGACAAGTTCACAGACTGCTGAGAAGAAATGACTCATGAGCAGATCAGCAGGGGCAGCTCAGCTGGGAGGGGACGACAGAAGGTCCTTTCTGCGCATCAAGCAGAAGTAATGAAAGACTGATGAAGTCACACAAACCACTTCATATCACTTCATCAAGGGACAAAACATTTTGCTTCCTGTTCTCGTAGCAGCAGGGGAGTTGCACACTTTCAATTTCAAAACAGCAGCCTCAGCAGTCCAAACACCATCGTCCCTTCATGGACGCCTGGTCTCACTGTGACACAGCGTGTGAAGAGAGACAGTACTGTTGTTGTTATTGTTGTTGTTCAGTGGCAGGGTTTAATCCCACCGCAGGAGAAGTGAGCGGGGCTTCAAAGTGATTCAGACTCATTAATCTTTAACTATCAGGCAACATCATAAAATGCATGTTAATTTCAGTACTGCAGATAAAGGCTGTAAAAATACAGTCATCAAAACATTTCTTTCCCCAAAAAGCTTTTCATCAGCCGACCGCCGGACGGTTTTCAGCATGAAGCCTTAGGACATTTCTGTTTGCACAACCCTCATATTTTTTTACATTTTACTGATACAATCAGGCAAGAATGAGTGTGTTGACATGGTTACTACAATATTTCGTAATTAACAGGATCTTTAAATGATGTGTGCAACTGGTTACATCTTAGACACATATGTATAATCAATTTTTTCCAGTATTTAATATTAATAATATAAGAATTTTGTCCCTGATAACCTTTGTCTGAGCTTCACATTATCTTTTTTCACACAGAATTCTTCATATTCCCTCTGTATGCAACAAAATGCTAAAAAAACGGTAAAAAAGTTTAAGTAATAATAATAATAATGAAAAAAACAGCTCCAGAAACTGCTAGCTTACAGGCTTCGTAGCATGCAGTCAACAGACACCAGGCCTTCAGTACTTTAGTGGGATGCACATCGTGTGATTTGAAGCTGTACTTACTTTGTCGACTCCCATTTTTTTGAAGGCAACCTGCAGAAGCTTGAAGTTGTGGATGTATTCGTGCTCCAGCTTGGCACCAAATTTGACTTTCTTCAGAGGCAGAGAGCTGGGAAACAGCATGTCCATGAACTGGCAGTAAACAGCACCTGTATAGAAAAAGACAACACACCCAGAAAATTACATTACAAGTCCTCCAAGTTATATCAGTACATCACTAAATATACAATATATCTTTGCTTTGACTTCATCAAAGTGTGTGATACTTTGATAAAAGATGGTTGTGTATCTAACTTTGACACACACTCTTAAACTGCGGGTTATAAAACCAGTTTCATGTATGTGTCTAACAGGGATGAAGAAAACTGTGCAGGCATGTGCTGTTCTGACATGCCTGCACAGTTATATTAAAAAAATTGGGGGTTTAGATAATCACAATCCAGAAACAGAGTGCAAGAGTGAAAAACATGCATCCACAGGCAGACGGATTTGAAACAAAGGAGTGAAAAATTTCAGCTCTTTGTAGGTTTTTGGCCACAGGATATTTTTCCTTCTGACCTTTGAATCAGCAATAGACAATTTAATAAACTGCAATGGCCGTACAAAGGTTTTCATGGCAAGCAGAAACAGCATCCTCTTTTAATTTAAGTGTTCCCAAGAAAGGAGACAAAAGCAGAGTGCACGCGAGCTGCCAGCTTTGCCACCAAATTAATATCAGGTCAGATTTTAGGTTGAGAAAGTTTGGTGAATGTTGAAACTGTAACTTTCTGAGCAAATCTTTTTCTAGATAGACAGATAGATACTTTATTGATCTCCAATGAGAAATTCACATTTACAGCAGCTTGACTAGGAGAAAAATAGTGCAATAAAGAGGCATGCAGGTTCTAAACTATGGTCTAAAGGATAAAAGTACAATATAAAATAAGAATAAAAATAAAGTAGAATAAAGTCAGAGGAATAAAAGTAAAGTAGAATAAAGTCAGAATAAAGTAGAATAAATTCCGAATAAAGTAGAATAAAGTCATTTACATACTGTACACTTAAAGGGGCACTATAATGGAAATTTTAACTTTTTTAATAGTAGTATAATTTAAAAAAAAAAGACTTTTACTCTTAATTAACACAGAGAATTGTTTCATAAAACAGACATCAGTTTACCCTCTCTTGCCTGGCTCCGCTCTCCACCCTGCAGGCACAGAAAACACTGATCTCCAGACCTTCGCCCTGTCAGTCTGCTTGGGTTACTTCTTCTTCGACATCGGCTGGTGCGTTTGCAACCGCACCGAGGGTCCCGTGATGCTCGCGCACCACGCCGCGAGCATCGTGGGCATCCTGCTGGCTCTGTCCATGGGGGTGTCGGGCTGCGAGACCTGCGGCGTCATCTTCGGCAGCGAGCTCACCAACCCCCTGCTGCAGACCCGCTGGTTCCTCCGCCAGGTGGGCTTGTACGACAGCCTGCTGGGCGACGCGGTGGACCTGCTGTTCATCGTGCTGTTCGCCACCGTGCGCGTGGGGGTGGGCGGGGCCATGTTCTACTGCGAGCTGACGTCACCGAGGACCACGCTGATCATGAAGATCGGCGGCGTGGCGATGTACGGACTGGCCTGGGTGTTCATGGTGGACATAGCCAGGTTCGGATACAAGAAGAGTCGGGCCAAGTACAAAAGGTGGCTGGAGAACCGGAAGCTGAAAGAAACGAACTCAGAGAAACCGGACGGACTTTCAGACAAGAAGGACTGAAGAAATTCATCCTGGAGATGTTTAAACTTACAGTTCATGCAGGGAAAATAGTGTTTAAAACTTGTGTGCTACCTCAACTGTTTGCAGAAGATTGATTAATTGCATAAAACAGAAATTAGTGGAGAGACGGTGATTATTTTTTTAAACTACAAATCAATTAAGATGCTCAGCAGGGAACAAGTTTTACAGAAGCACCAGCGGGACTTTTATTTCAATTAAAAGACTTTTTCTGAACAGTCAGCAGTCTTAATATCCCAAATATTTCGATATCTTAATTAATTTAAAAGAAATATATTAGTTAAATTTGCAAACTGAAAGCAGCAGAACTCTTAAGTTTGGTTTGAAAAACACTGGAGCCTACATTTCCCATAATGCAACATGGCAGCTTCTTTCAATCAACACTTTCATTTAAGTTCAATGTCTAGACTTAAGTTTTGTCCCATATTACTCCATAATGACTCACAGAAGTGTAATGTAACTAAGTAAATTTACTTGAGTCTTTTCCTCCATCGTCACTTTCTGATTCTACTTCATTTCAGCAACTTTCAGGGTGAAATTTCTCACTTTTTACTTTACTACAAAGTAAAAATTTCATTTTATTACAAAGTTACTTTACAAATTATGTAAAGCTTTTGTAAAATAAAATAGCTTTGTTCTATAATTACTTACCCAACATTAATTAAAGTTGAAACAATTAGTTACTTGACAAAAAATTAATTAGCAACTTTTATTTTTGCTGCTTTTCTTTAAATTATTTTAATAATTAAGATTAACTTGGATTATTTTAAGTTATGGCCTGTTAGTTTGGACAAAACAAACGTTGTGATGGTGTCACTTTTGTCTTTTGACAATAATGAAGACTTAACTTACAAAAAACAAGAAAAAATCAAAGTTTGTTTGCAGTGAGACAAAGTTTTACATGATCTAGTTAGAAGGAAACATTAATCTGCATTAAACCAGTTTATTCTGACAATTATTTACATCAAGTTTAAACTGTGTAGAGTTGGAATTTAACAGCTTTTATTTAAACAACCGGCCTTTTTCACAGCAGAAAACTGCTTTTGTCCTTTTTTTACTTCAGTCAACCGAGTGTGCTTTTTAAACTGATCTGGTTTCTGTTCTGTTGTAGAATTTAACTAAAGTCGACTTATTTATTGATGAAGCAAAAGTACCTGAGGCTGAAATCCACAAGCAGACTAAAGCAACAGAGTTTAATATGATGGACGATGATGATTTGATTTGATTTGATTTGGTCGATTTGTATTATTGGTTATTACGCCTGTGTGATTGATGCTGCTGCCATAATGAATTAATGCCAGATGTAGAAGAAACATCTGTAAGTCGTCTTTTCTTTTAGCTTTCAGCCATATTTTGAATTTTACCTCAAACTTATATTCAGTTTTATGTTGCAGTTAAATGTTTTTAGATACAACAGGATCTTACATCCTTAGAAATTAATGTTCCACAAAGGCAGTAAGATAAGAAAATGTGAGAAAAAAACTATTTTTTTGCCACTTTTGTCAACAAACTCAGGTTCATCACACAACATCTTGACACCTTGACACTACAACACATCAACAAATGCATTATTGCACCTTTCTGAGCGATGACGGGACACAGTTTGCATTTGAAGCTACAACAGAAGAAGCTTTGTGTTCTTTTCCAGATGTTTAAATGTCTAAAAAATGAAAACATTCAGCACAGAATTATTTATGATCACATCTCTTTGTTTTAAAGTAGTTTCCAGAATAGATGGAGGATTTTTTTTAACAAAAATAGTGAATTTAAGTTAAGTTTTTGCTAAAACTGACACTTTGAATGAATGAGTTTCCCATTGCAGAGATCTGATGGTGCTGATTAAATGAGCTGCAGATAAAAAGAACTGATGTTTTCTGTTTATTTCAGACTGGATTTTTCCTTTAAAGCTACTCACAGACACGTCTGAGCTACAGATGGAGCTTAAAAACAGCTGAGATAAATAATGTGCCATCATTAAACCACTTTAAACCCAGACAAATAAAAAAACCCCCACTTTTTTCAGTCCATCCCCTCATTTTTAACAACAGATTAGCTTGAAACTCATTGCTGTGTGGAATAATAACCCTCTTTTTAACTAGTTTTTAGTGTTAAAACATGATTGCATGGTGCAAAAAAACAAAACAAAACACACAAAACCATTGATGTACAGTGATAATTATATTTCTTTACATTGAAAACAGTTCACAACAATCCTTTTAGTCTATATACCCCTTAAAGGTTTGTTTTTTCTTTTCATTTTTTGTACATTTTGTGTCATCTGTGCAGTCTTGTGGCTTGTAATCAGTCCAAACATTTACACAACGAGTGAATCTTTGAAGTTTGTGCTTAAAGGGATAAAAAGCTGGTGTTAAAAGCTTGAAGTGGCTTTTATGAATCAACTGTTGCAGAAACTGAAGTGATCCTGGACTTAATCTCCTCATAATATTAGTTTTTAGTGTTTGATGATGTACAAAAAGGTGCAAAACTGCACTCAGGTTCATAAATCAATTTACTTTAACTGAGGTCAATTGAAAAAAGAAAAAATGTGTGAAATAAAATCTACAATAAAGTTAAATTTAATTTTGCACAAGTTGCTCTTTGATGCATTTAGCATCAGAAAAACACCAAAAGTTACATAAAATATGTGTCAGTTTCCTACCAAGAGGACAAAAGGTTTAAAAAAAAAATGACATTATGATAAATATACAGCTGTATTTTTATGTGCATTCATCAATAAGCACCAGTGACGTGTTTCGCTAAAACAAATATAAAATTAAAGGAAAAGGTTTTTTAACTTCATGATGTCAAACTTCATGTGAACGACGTCGATTCTTCATAACAAAATATGTCAAAGGGGTTCAGTTTTTAAATACATTTTGACAGATTTGAATCTGCTTTTTTTGTTTTTTTGTTGGGTTTTTTGCAATATTGTGCTACATTCAAGTGCTATAGGAAATTTAAAAATTGGCTGCTAAACAGCATTTCATTTTTATGCTATAATAAGAAGACAAACAGCAAACAAACAGTGGTGGCTTTGCTTTAACTCTGCAAATAGAACAATTTGTGCCCAAAAATGATGTTCAGTCCATCAACCTGTAAAAGAAACTGGGAGTTAAAATGCACAAACATCTTAAATTTGCAATTTTCAAAACACAGTCTGCTCGTTTGCTTTCTTTCTGAAAGTCAGACAAAACTACTGATATCAAATATCACATCATGTTTGTGCGTAAAATACAGAGCTGGACTCACGACGTGGTTAGCCTAGCTTAGCACAAAGACTGGAAGTAGAGGGAAACAGCTAGCCTCAACAGAGGTCTTTAAAGATCACTAATTATCAATAATACACAAAAAAACAAAAAAAATAAGCTTTAGTGGGATTTTAATGGAATAATTTCATGCTTTTGTGCAAAAATCTGACTAGAACCATTAAATGTATTTTTCTCACATCTGTGATTATCAGACCTTTCAGGTTATAGATGTTTTTCATTTTTGACACCATCAGGTTATTTCTCCAACCATCAGTTCCCAACTTTATGCTAAGCTAAACTGAGGACAAAAAACATTAAATATAAATACTGTTGCAGGATGTGAGCATGTATGAACAGCTGTTAGAGCCTCTTATAGGACTTTTGTTAACGCTGCACAATTTAGAAGCATAATCAGTGTGGTGAGAGGAAACTGTGGTACTTTACAACACTGTTACAACACAAACACGTCTATATTTAATATGCACATTAAAGGTTATCTCTTATATCTTATTGCAGATTTATAAGCTTACAGCAGTGAGTCCTGAACAAGACAATCTGCCTTGTTGATCCTCAGAGAATCGTCCTGATCTTCGTCACAGTCTTCAGGTCCATTTTCATCTTTTAACGCCTCTCTGCTTTACATCTGTGACTTCACACCCTTTTTCCACTTCACATCTCCAGTGTTTAAGATAATTTATGTGATTTATCATCATTTTTGCAGTAAAAAGTGACTGAATTGTCTCTCACTGTCTCTCCTCCGAAGGATTTAAACATTTAAAAAAAGTTATCCACTGATTGTCACAGAGGCCTGAAGTGAGACATCCAGCTTTGAACCTCCATGATTGTGTGAAATCAGTGTTAGATGATCAATAATCCATCTAGGGGAACATTAAACTCATGTGACCGGAAGAGCAGGAAGTCCTTCATCAATGAATCCCATCTGAAAAATATCAAACAGACTGTTTGAGATTCTGAACAAAAAGATGAATGTGGATGAAAATCAGTTTGGTTTTCAGTGACTGAGAGAAATTAAACTCACCGCTGTTGTCGTCCGAGTCGGTCACCGAGTCGCTGAGTGTCTGTCGCAGCTCGTTGTACTTCACCTCCACTTCCTGAAGGCAAATCAACACAACAAGACTCAGAAACAGAGATTCAAATAAACAAACACAACAAGACTCAGAAACAGAGATTCAAATAAACAAACACAATGTGGTGCAAGTGTTCAAATAAGGAGATGATTAAAGTCTCAGAGGAGAGGCTTTATGGACTGAATTCATTACAAATTCTCAGTTAATTCTCACTAATTTAATATCTGAGTGGTTTAATGGGTTTATCAATCTTTAAAGTGTTTATTTTAATTTTTAACGACAGTTTACATGCATGTGAAGTTGCAGAACTGATGTCATTCATCATTAAAACAGGCTGTACCTTCAGATACTGCAGGTCGGCCTGCAGGAGGCGCAGGTGAGTCATCAGCTGCCTGGTGAGGTTTGGTCCGCCGCTGCCCCCTGTCTGCGAGGAGGAGGACAGCAGCTTGCTCATGTCGATGCACACATCACCTCCTTCTCCTCCTCCTCCTCCGTCGTCATCAGTGCTGAACTCCTCAGAGCCTCCGCCGAAATCCAGAACCACAAAACCACCTGGACAGGAAGCAGAGAAGAAGAGGAAAATAATTTAACTTTATAACTTTATTAGAGACAAAACTCTTGAAGAAATAGCTCAACTAATTTGGTCTCTTTTCATTTATTAGTCTGCTTCTGTTCTCCTGTTACAAACTCAACTATTCCTTTAATCTTCACAGTCTGAGATCGACAGAAATCTATTTTACACAAACTCACCGTTGCGTTCACTCGTCTCAGGCAGCTCTGCAGGAGGCTGAGGGTCGTCTTTCTGTAAACCTGCATCACATGCGGCAGAGGGCCCCTCAGGGCTCCCAGAGTCAGATGTGTTCAGCTGACACCCAGGGGCCTCGCTCTGCTTGGTCTCATCCACCTCCTCCTCCACCTCTTTGCTCATCATGTGGTTGAAAAGAACCTGCTTCAGCATCGCCACTAAGACAGAGACAAAAGTGTTTCTGATTAACTACAGTGACAGAAACCAAAACTATCTGCATGTCAAGACGCCACCATCATGTCACTTACATGTCCTGAGAGCCTCTTCACCTTTGGAGGAGGAAACAGCGAAAGCATTGTGCTCTTGGCTTTCAATGGCGATGCCCTGACGCGAACCTTCCTGCAGGAAGGGCAGTCTGTCTGCCAGCTGCCCGTCGAGGAAAGCTTCTAACTCAGCCTCATCCACCTCTTCATCCTCCTCCTCTTCCTCCTGTCTGTCCGCCACGGCCAGCTCCTCTTCCTCATCCTCTGATCTCAGACCATCGAATGGATTCAAACTCGGTGAAGCTTCAACGTCTGGAGAGGAGGCGGCATCTTTATCTGGGAAATATTGAGATTGGATTTTGATGAATTATGGAAACTTTTGCTTGAGAATTGATTGAAACGATTGTTCTCAAATGTTGCGACACTCACCTGAGGAATGGATGCTCCCACTTGATGTGCCGGTGGGATCTTTGGAGGTCTTGGGCATCCCATGTTTGATGATCTCAATGGCGTCTCGTTCAGCACTGAAACACACTCACGTTTAAAAAACAATGAAAACAAATCAAACATCAGTGAATAAGACGCTGCGTTACAGGACTCACTCTGACTGAGCTGGAGGTGCGTCTCTGTCGTGAGGCTTGGACTTCACGGCTTCAGCGCACTGCGTGATTAGACACTGCCACCTGCAGGGATGGAGGTGATACAGCAGGATGAGATGAAGGAAACAGACGACAAGCAGCCGCGTTTGTGGTGTTAAACTTACGCTCTCTGATCGGAAACCGTCTGAGCCGTCAGCTCATAGATCTGAGGACCGTTTTCCGACATGGACAGCACGAAGAAAGACTTGTTGTCTGTAACATGACAGTTATATATACATACAAAAGAGTTAAAATACACCGTATACACATGATTTAATAAACCACAAGAGATGAGATGCAAAATACAAAACATAAGACCAAAAATACTCTCAAATACTCAAAGCAGCATTTACCGGTTGCTACTGGACGAACCAAGACCGTGTTGAGTTTGATGACGGGGCTGAAGGTGTGTTTGGTGTCGGCCGGATTGGCCTGATTCTTGCCGTGGAATTTGAGGACCAGACGCTCGTCCTGTTTCTGCAGCAGAACCAGGATGTCCTCCAGGAGGATTGTGTACAGCTCTGAAAGAAGGAATGAGTTGGGCCTTTTTCATACGCTGACTGAGAGATTATACTGTATGTTTTAAATAAATTTAAGATCTTATATCCTGGTGTGTTTTCGTACCAATTGTCTTTTCTTTGTTGACTTTCCAGCAGAGAGGTCCCTCATGAACCATCTTCCTCTTGGTCAGATCCAGATTCTGCAGAACAAAAAACACATTCAGTAAGAAAAATACAACAAAACAGCTTCACTAACAACCTTAAACAACTTAATATCCCAGATTACTGGTTGTTAGTCAATAGTTTACAATAAAAGAACATAATCTGGGGAGAATTAGGGTGAAAAAACCAGTTTCTTACCTTCAGCTCCAGGATCAGAGGGTTTTCACTCTGTTTGAGTGATGAGATGTCTAACCTCCTCTGATACTCCACCAGCCGCTGTGGAGGAGGAACATGACTTTTTAAATGTTTTTTATCTTCTCAAATGTACAAAAACCCCTTAAATTTTTAGTTTTGACCTTGATTGACATATTTACAACATTTCTAAAGTCTGTACCTGTTTGTTCTCGGCCTCTTTGACGGCCTGGTTGACGTGGTTGAGGATGTTTTTGCAACATTCTTCAGCTTTCTTCACCTTTTCCCTCTCCTCACCATCCTCTGTGGAAAGATAAACAAACACAAGCTGATTTATATTCAACCAAACCTCATCCTCCTCAATCACATGTGCACCTGTTCAGCTGATACCTGTGTACTTGGCAATGTTGTCCAGAAGAAGCGGATACTTGGTGAATCTCAGCATCTCCACAGGAATGATGTCTTTGAGCTGCAGCCTGCGACACAGACGGTTACTTTCAGCCTCCTGAAGAAAGACAAGAGGGAGAAGTAAGACTTCATAACATATAATATAGAACATAAAATTGCACATATATGTATTTTTTTAATAATATAAAATAAAATATTTAATAGTGGACCCTACAAGTGAACCAGAAGTGACCATATTTGGAAAAGAGGATGATAGAAAAGAGGAAAAAACAAGCTGAAGATGGAGATAAACATTGCTATCATTTGTCTGTGGAGATTCTCAGTCATCCAGGTCATGATTATCTTGAAGAGTCATTAAGACAAGGCAACTGGACTCTG
>JAQMCX010000013.1:3015152-3027383 GCA_029814765.1 Acanthurus leucopareius
CACACACACACACACAACCATAAACACAAACACACAAATTAAATCATTCACAGGGTGACATACAGCCACACAACGAACCAAGTTTCTGTTACAATAACTTCCAAATGAAATCATTATCGTCAGAATGGCCATACAGTTGAAATCTTACCTGAAATCTTCCAGGTTCTTGTGAAGGTCTGGAAGGAGTGTGTCCTGTAACACCTGAGTGTACTGTTTGTAGAGATCCTCTGGGATCAACTCCAGCCTCCTCTTCTCTGTGCAGAGACACAATCACATTCCAAAATATTTAATATCCTATTGCACATTTTAAATCTAACATGAGTTAAATGAAATGGCTGCAGGCCTTTATCATTATCATTATTATTAAATGATTGAGAAAGCAGGCAAAATACTATATACAACCCTAAGTCTTAAAGTGATTTAACATGTGCATTTTTGAAATATGATATTTTATGGTGTTTTTGACTCCGTTAATTGAAGAAATCTAAGATACATTTAGATGTTTTTTAACCTCTTACCCAGTTCAGCTGCAATCGCCTCTGGCACTGGCACTTTAAGGTTCTGGGAAAAGAATAAGTAACATCATCAAGTGGGAGTCAGAGAGTCAGACATGAGGTCAAAGAGAAAATAAACCGCCTGAGGGAGAAAAGAGTAAGAGAATAACTTACCGCTGTTCGATCCAAAAACAGCGAGTGAAATTCCATGAAGAAGCGTCGACTCTCTTTGGAGCTGGTTTGCTTGTGCATGTCGGCATAGAGATAACAGAGCTAAGAAAGGAGAGAGGACAGAAGGAGCTTTACACTGCTGTCAATATGTATTTCTTTATCTAATTTAGTGTATTATTTTAAGATATTTTAATGTTTTTATTACCTCAAAGCATAAACAACAGACATCTTCTCATTTAAAAAAGTGCATTAAGATCAGTGAAGGAGTTCCACAAGAATCGATCCTTGGCCCACTTTCATTTATATTAAATTAGTTAAATTAGTTATTTACTCTTATTTACATCCCCTTCTTAAACACATTTTTGTCTTTACATCAATAATGATGACATTATTATGAGCTTTTAAAGGGCACAGCTGGCTTCTCCTAATGAATTGATGAGACAAATAAGTATTGCTTGTTCATCTTAAGTCGTGGCCATGGCATTTTTTACAGTCCTTCACATGTTTGGCAAACTGTGATATAAATAAGGTGGTTTGTTTTTTGTCTAAAGAAGTGAAATAACAAAAATATAAGTGTTGGCATATTGGTATAAATCCACAGAAAAGTACCTAACCCTAACCCTGGAAATCCCAGGGGGCTGAGGGATGACATGACTCTAGCAATCCTAAGGAAAATCTGTTTTGCCTCCCTCAGAGTATCGCTAAAAACACAACTATGTAATTTTGCTGATCAAAAGCTCTTCACCTATGCACAGATTGATAAACAAAATTAATAGCAATGATGTCATTAAAGCTTAGTCTGTATTGTGTGTGTGAGTGTGTGTGTGTGTTAGTATTCCTACCAAAGGCGCAGGGTCAAACTGTGAGACAACATGATGCAGGAAGACTGCGAGATGAGCTGGCCGAGACTTCAGCAAGTCTACACTCTGAAATGAGCTGCACTCTCCATTAATCTGAATCACAGAGAGACAGAGAGAGAGACACTTTTTGAAAAGTCAACTTGGTGTTTAAACAAAATTTATACGTAAAAAAGAACATCCGATGTGACTACATCTTTCATATGTTACCATATTTTCATATTTACGTGTTAATAACACCAAAGGCAATATGACAGACCATAAACATCTTGTAATTCAATATAAGGTTAAAAACATTTTTTTTACATACCTGCTCTTGCTGGGAGTCAAAGTAGTCATCTTCTGCTCCAATGATCTGGGGGTTGAGGAGATAAGGAGCGCTACCCACAATGCACTGAGCACTGGAGTCCTGAGTGATGCGTTAGGATGGTTATAAGCAACTGACCTTTATACTTTCTTATTATTACCAGTACATTAGCTTTAAAAAGACTTCACACTTATGATATTAAAAACATCAGATTTCAGTGAGTTTTAGTGTATTTTTGTGTGTGTGTGCGTGTGTGTGTGAGAGAGTGTTACCGTATCGGACGGGTCCTCAGCGTCAGGCGACGGACAGAAGTTGAGGCCGTCTCGGCGGCTGATGTCCGGACTCTGACAGGGCGTCTCTTTTTTGACCAGACTCTCTGGGAGGGGGCTAATGTGCGTCTAATACACAAAAACAGAGTCACACACATGTACACACTAATACACACGTAAAACAACACAACACTTAAGCCAAATTGATTGTTTAGTCTGGTGCTGAATACTGGGAAATCCCCAGAGATTGAAAAGCTCGACCATTTCATCCCTATTTATAGAAGTTGTGATAAAAGAGATTGTTATTACAAAGGAGTCTGGGTAAGCAGCATTTTCAGAGAGGCTTCCTGTTGCATTTAACCTCAGTTCCTGCTGACTCTCACAATATATGACTAACAATGTCCCCTGGTCCACAGCAGCATCAAATCCATGGTATGGCACGGTACCATACAGTATAAGAAGTTAAAACTGTTGCTTAAATAACAAAAATATCATGTTGACACTGAGGTTAGGAATTAATTTGAAAACTGCGGGCATTTTTCTAGAAACTATAAGCTATGTGCTGTAGATCAATGGGGATTAAACTGTAAGAAAATAGTAAAATCTGCCTTTTACTGCCATATTCCCAAAGCTTAAGGTCACATCTTCAAATTAACTGTTCTTCTGAACAACAACCCAGAACTCAAATATACTAAATTTAAAGTGATGTAAAACAGTAAATAGACCAGTAAATAATTAACAGTGAACAGTCGAATAATTCCTCAATCTGCTGTCAAATAATTCATCAATCATTCACTTCAGTTTGAGCTTTAGCTGCCAGCAAAAATCGTAACAAAACACACCTTTGTCAAAGTGAGTGCTTCTGGGTAATGTAGTTCGCCACACTAACTGCTCTGATGTAACACTTTACTCACAGAGTTATTATTGTTTGGGGGCCCGTCGTTACCGCCGTTGTTTTGGTCGCTGTCCCCCTCCTCAGCTTCACTGTTCCTGGACCCTGTGGCTCCATCCTGAAGAAAACACACACACACACACACACACACACACACACACACACACACACACAGGATTTGTTTAACCTCTCATCTTGAAGAGATGACACAGACACATCGGATTTAACCTCTCATCAGTCACAATCAGAAAATGTCCTGTAGTCTTAAGACCCTGTAGTGACATGTTAAGGTGATATATGTGGTCAGTGTTTGTGTATGTTTTTTACAGCACCTGTGATGCTGCTTTGCTGAGTTGCTCCACCAGCAGTGAAATGTGCTTCTTGGCCTCCTGGATCTCCTTCAGTAGTTTTTGCCGGGGGTTTCTGTTGTACTCCTCCTCCTTTGCCTTCACACAAACAAATCCCAAAGAAGTTCAGAAGACAAAAGCCACACATGAAGGAGACATCTTTAAAGATTAAGGACACTTAATGATCTCTTGACATGGTTAAAGGTCAGATAACAAGGCAGACAAAGCAGAATAAATGTATTCAAGAGTCAAATATGTTCAATATATATATATAACTTTATTTATAATAACTCTGTCTAAGGGAACACAGCAGTAAATATCACAATTTCACTGTTTCATTAACATACCTGGAGGTCCTGCTGCTCCTTAGCTAACATCTTCTGTAGGACGTCGACTTTCTGACTGTGTGTTGTTTTGTTCTCAGCCTTACAGAGCAGACGAAGAGGAAACACGGCTAAATTAGTCACAGACACAGTGAAATACACGTCATGATGTCATTATTCCCCTAACACGAATAATGATTGAAGGGAGCTTTATGTCTGGAAGAGAGAAGTGATAAAAATTTGATGGAAAGTGAAAGAATAAAAGAGGAAACATTAACACTCATTAATAATGACAGCGTATGCCCGACTTTACCATTTACAACCATTTTAGTAACATATCCTCTACTTGATTGTCAGAATCTGGATGAGAAAGTAAAATAACTTCGCCAAGGTGCAAATAAGTGACAAGGAACAAATTATTTACAGTAAACTGTGTTCTCGAGTTTGACGTGTCCATGTTTGACACAGTGCAGCAGTTTTGGTAAAAGCTGGCAGTAATGGACTGAAACGACGGGGCCAATTAAAAATAATGAGCTGCGTGGGTTGTGCCAGCCAGATAAGCTGCTGATATCATGAACCTTATCACAGTCTGATGTAATATAATTTCAGAGAATTGAAGTTTCAGTTCTCCTCTCAGATCCAACAGACTCCATATAAAGCAAATAACACACAAAGAGTATCATTTTAGAAAATAGGGAACGTCTCTTCTTCGAATTACTCATCAACATTTCACATGTGAAATAAATGTTTTCTGTGTGTTTATGGGGGATTTTATTAAAGGAATCCCCACACCTTTCTAAACATCAAATTTGAAGACTTTTCAAGGACTTTTCAGGGCAAATTCTCTCAAATTCAATGATCCAACATGACACAGTTTGAGGAATGGGTCAAATTCTTGGTTTTATAATCACTGTTTTAACACTTAGAATTAGAAGAAGAAGAAGAAGAACTAACAGGCTTTCCAGACATTCACAGACTAAAAAGAGAAAAGTTTGAATACAGGTTTGAATACAGTGATGACAGACTGTGGGATCTCTTGTCTCCTTTAACACAACAGCAAATAATAAACTACACTAATGAAACACAGCAGATAAAATCTATCTACCAACATTGAACAAAAAAAGATAAAAGGAAGTTCATTTTTGGTTCTTTTATAAAATATAAGCACTGTACTTTTCAGAACTTTCTAGATCAATGTTTATATCTCTCTATTCACAAGAATTTTTCAAGCTGGGCCATACGTGAGTGTCTATGATTTGGCTTTTGCTTTATATGCAAAATGCTCTTCCAGATGCAACTTTCCGATTTAAATGTGCCAGGAATGAGCTTTAGGAAAAGCACTGGCTTGTGCAACCATAATCAAAGAGATGGAGCTCTGAAAATTACTCATAAAAAATACAAAAACACGGTTCTTTCTCACCCCGTCAGTCAGAGAGGTGCTGATGTGCTCCTGGGGGCTGCTGGTCACATGGCTGCACTTTTCCCCACCTGGCAGCGCAGGTGAGTTGGGCGTTGAGATACAAGGGGGTGGGCTGACCTCTGCTCCTTCCTCCTTCTCCTCCTCCTCCTCTCCCTCCTCCAGGGGGATCTGAGGAAGCCCCGGAGGCCTCCCCAGCACTGTCAGGGCTACATAGGAACCCGCTGCCAGAGAGGAGTCATGGGAGAGGAATGAAGGCAGGGATGAAGGAAAAGAAGAATGCTTTTACGTGAAGATCTAAACAACAAACCAGCTGAGAGAAAAAGGCTCCGTCAGAGAAACATTTGACCACATTAAAGGAATAAAAAGAACAAAATAACACCATGATGCTTGTATGTGTTATGTCATGAATTATATGCCGTGTCCAAGCCAGCTGTGCACACAAGTGAAAGGAGAAAGAACACCTACATTTCTCTCAAAACTAAAGCTCAGTCTTTATTTTCAACCAGAAATTAAAGTCTTTATAGCTCAGAATCAAAAATTGAATGTCTATGAACATGTTTGTTTGTTTGACTGACATCTCAGCCCTTCACAGTTAGTAAAAATGTGTATTTAATGGCTCCAGTAACTGAAATAATTTTGTTAAAACAATAAAACCAGAGCATCAGAGTTTAAAGCAGCATTAAGGATGACATCAGAGATATTATGTCCATGTTTTCTACAGTCTTTGGTCAACAAAATGAGTGATTTATAACCACTAGCATTGCTTTAGCCTTGTCAAAAACTAGGTAACATTATAAACTTAATATTAAAAATCACTGAAATTCAAACATGATACAAGATACTGAAATTGTTATAAAAAGTGGATACTTACATTTTATCAGCTTTACAACCTCTATGTGGTTTGAATGTGTGACTAAGGTCCCATTAACCTGAAAACAAAAGAACATTGTGAGAGAACAGTTCAATGTCAAGGTCAAAGTTTCTTTATTAGCAGTGGACGATGTCATATCACTTAGAAGGTAACGTTGGTTTTATTATCTATTTCTGTTATTGTTGACAATAAAATGAACAAAACCACCAACATGTTAGCTTGTCTCTTAATATCTTCAGACCTCCCTAACCCTCCCGAAGTCACAAATTTGCTCCTTTAAAAAGCTAAAACAGCTGTTGTCTGTTGTTTTTTAATGCAAAAGTTACTCAAACAGGAGAAAAAATGCATTTGATAGGGGCTATTTTTATCATCAGATTTGTATTTGTATTAGCAGAACATGTATTTGGGATTAACATGAATAAACTACGACATCCAGGACTATCCAATGTGTTTCCTTCTTTCCCCCTCCAGTACAGCAGGTGGCAGCACACAGAACATTAGACAAATAATTCTCACCTTAATGATTCTGTCTCCTGTCTGAACTCCAGCTCGCATTGCAGCTCCATCTACAATACAAAAGACAGAACAGATGTTGCCTTTACAGATGTGTTGTGTTTGTGTCCTCGTCTTGCTATCTTTGTGAGGACAGTGAGGAAGGTGACCAGAGACAAAATGAGTCAATTTAAACCACCAAAGTGAGAAAATTTCACCAACTTTGATTCAAAAAGAGATGAAACGCCATTAAAACAAACAAAAACTGAATGCAAATAATTTACAAACTAACTGTTTTTACATGCAACATTATTATAAAGTGTCTGGAGACAATTTTGAGAGATTCTTCACACAGTCATTTGTTCACAAAGTGATGAATTTCATCCCAATCATGACTCTAACACCTGTTACCTATGAACCTGTTTACCTGTGGAACTTTCCAAACAGGTGTTTCTGGAGTCATTTGTTCAAATTGTCCCAACTTTATTAATACACGTTGCTCACATCAGATTCAAAATAACCAAATATTGACAAAAATCTATGATGTATATCAGGTCAAATATTACATATATTGTCTTTGTAGAGTCTTTAACTGAATTAATGTAAGAAATTATTATAAAATTATCATATTTTGTTTTAATAATGTTTTACACAGCATCCTGACATTTTCAAGACTTGATTTTTCAGTTTGAGGTTAGAAAAAGGTTTGGCTCAGAGTTTTTTGGTCGAGGTTGTGCACTTAGTTGAGATGGTTAAGGTTAAGATTGGGACATGTGTGACGTCAATGAGTTTTTGAGTGTGTGAGTGTGTGTGTGCGCGCGCGTGTGTGTAAGGACCTCACTTACCTTCTTTTACCAGCTGCACAAACACAGGGTTGTCTCCACTTACGGTCAACCCAAAGCCATTTTCATCTCTCTGGATTATCACACACCGCTGGACAAGACCTGTCATTTGCACACACACAAACACACACACACACACACACACACACAAAAGCAAACAGTGGTGGTAAGTTGATCCAACTTCATGGAAAAATGTTGAAGTTTTTGCCCCAAACATAAAAGTCCTCACACAGACATAAATATTGAATATTGTGTTGTCTTTAGTTAAAAATAGCTTTTCGGTACATCCAGTTTTATGATTCAAAGTCTCCATTATTCACACATTCACAAGAGATTTTCAAATTTAAACTACATGTATATTATTTTATGTTCTACATTTTGCAGCAAGTTAAAAATTAGCTTAAAGTATCAACAAAAGTAACCAATGAGGGAAGGTTATATTTTGCACTATTTGTCCAAAATAAATCCCGGCACAGATGGTCTGCTGCTCTCAGTTGTGGGAAAGATTCTCCACACAGGAAACGACAAATCAAGAGACTGAAAAAGGGTTTTTAAATAGAAGCCTGCTCTCTTTTTGACGATAAAACTGGACTCACTGGCAAGAGATAATTTTTTTTATTCTCTCTTGTCACATTGGTTGTGACATAATAACAATATTTCCCTGTTTATAGTAAAAATATTCATAAAATATTGTATGAAAATGAATCTAAAACACTTATATGAGCTAATTTATTAAATGATACAAACAAACAACACAAATTGCACTTAAACTGAGTAGAATACATTTATTGTGACTGAAGTATTGTGGTTATTGTTTTCATATTGTCATTAATATGGTTGAATGTATACCAGGCAATTTTGTCTGTATCCTTGAGGTCTAACAAACACTCAGAGTGCATTTCCTTCCTGACCAAACATGTAAACAAAGCTGAATGTTAATATTTTTAAATTGTGCAGTGTTTACTCTTCTTCTTCACTGCTTTTGTGGAAACATTAGCATCCTATCCTACCAACAAACTGTAGGAAATTATTGCATCACCTGAATGGTAATGAAGACTTTGCTCTACAGCACTACTAGTGGTAAAAAACAAACTGGACGTCACCTAAATAGCAATGAACACACCCTGAAAATCCCATCTTCATTTCCCTAATGGATTATGTTAATTAAACCAATTTGAATCTGCAAGGGTTAGGGCTAGTTAGGGTTAGTTGCTTGTGACCCTGCCTCATTTTTAAAACTCCCTCAGAGCCTGAAAGATCATCTGGCAGCTCAATAAAAAAAAAAACTCCATCAGTGATGTTCTTCCTGTAGCTGCTGAGAACATTTAGTAACTCGCTATCTGCCTCGGTCTGGTTTTCTTTTCCTTCTCCTGAGTGGATAATTGGTTGTCTTCTCGACTCCATGCAGGAGCTTTAAGACTCCAGGGTGAAGAAAAGGGCAGGAAGGATTAATGTCAACTCTGCAACCCAGGCAACCACCTTAACAACTTGTTTCTGAGTGCCGCCTACGACCACACCATCTCTGTTCTGCCCTAAAAGACTATATATGGAAATAAAAAACATATGCATGCCCATATTTTGTATCAAAGTTTACTAATTGATTGAAAAGCTGTAAATCAATTGAAGCTGCACTGAGCAATTAGATCATTTTGTCCATAATTTTCTCAATAAATCAATTAATCTTTTTTTTGTTTTGTAATAATTACAAAGAGCCTGAGCTAACATACAGTCCAAAATAAATTTAAAAACAAATCAGTAAAAGCAGAAATTAAAAGTTAACATTATCTGGTTCCTGTTTTTCACCTTTGAGAAACTAGAACCAGATAATCTTTGGGGTTTTTGTTTTAAAGTTATTAAAATGATTAAATTAAAATAGAAAAATAGATTTTTTTAAATTTTTGCTCATAATAAATTAGTACTCAGATCAAAATTCATCTAAACTCGATGTTTTAACTTTCTTAAAACTGTCTCTGAAATATGAAAACATCATCAGATAAGCCACAAAGTCTCATACAGCTGGCATTTTACACGACATTAACAAAGTGCTTCACTAAATTAAGGAAGCAAAAATCAAGCACTAAAACCAAAAAAACAGAAGTAAATCTGTGTGTCTCACCTGTCGGGTCGAACTCATGTTTGAGGGAGACGGAGGATTTCTCATTCTTAGGTTTCTTGTCTGAAGGGTCTTTGTTGAGAATGTTTGGCGTCCTAAAGAGACATGAAGCAAAGGGAGATCACAGAAACACATCGATATATTACAATACATAATTTCAGACATCAAATCTGGCTGTAAGAGAATAGAATAGAATAGAATAGAATAGAATAGTTTATTAATCCCAGAGGGGAATTTCAGAAAGAAGAAGTAAGTAAGAGAAGACGTAAATACGTAATATCTCTTAAACAGTGTTTAATTGTTTAACAACACAGTTTTGGCTGGATTTTGATCATTATTAGCTAAGATAACATCCACATCTCTTTGAAGGGCAAACACTCCCAAACACAGTTTTCACCTTTAATTTCAATACACAACAGTTTTCCTACAGAAAAAAGGAAGATGTATAGGATGTTTAGGAGTCAAAATATGGTTTTATAAGCCACAAGAAACCTTAAAAACCTTATAAAGTTGTTTAATATGTTTAAGACTCGACTTTGAACAAGGTTAAATTAAGTTCTTTACCTAAATGCCAATAAACTGAAAGAAAAAACAAGTGAGGCAGGGTAACATATGCTTCATGTTGATGCCACTCATGGTTGTTGTTTCATTAAGAAAACATGTGGAAAACCTTTTTTCACTCATATGGAATAATCACCTATTAACATCTCACCTTAATGTTAGTTTCCTCCCATCATGTGCTTATTAAAGTGCAGAAACAAAACTTTGGGAGTCTAATTTTGAATCAAACAACAATAAATAAAAGACCTAAATAGGCTCCTTGTACTCCCTCGTTCTTGGTATTTGTTTAACTGATCTAAAAAAGCACATCCCTCATGGGAGATGGACCTGATGCTGGTGGTTCATGTATTAATAGCTCTCCATGTCCCTCCACTGCATCTCCTACTCATTCTGCAAGCCGGGGGGGGGGGGTTTGTTTGTGCTGCTGTTCCTCCCCTGGACAATGGGGGCCCTGAGCTTTTAACAATGGCTCCCACGTCAGCGCCAGCTTACTATACTGTGGCTTTGTGAGACAGATTCCCGGAAACGGAGACTCAAGTTTTTGGCTCGGCTTCAGTTTCCTGAATGAGGGGAGAAGGCTGGGAAAGAAACGGAGGAGGAGGCGTCTTGAGTGTCTTTAATGGGGAGACGGCTGAGGAAATTTCGGCTTAAATACAAGAGTGTGTGAGGAAAATAACTGTTTAAAATTACATGGCTCTTACTCATGGTTCCGAGGAAATGAAATAAATTAAATTCCAGGATATTTAGACAAATAGAAGACGGGATCTTAAAATATTTTTCCTTTGTGTCAAGCTCCTGTAAAATAACCCTAAATAGTTGAAACTGATTCCACTCTCCTAGACACAACAAAACTGACACAATTACAGACAGAAAAAAGGTGAAATTAGGCTATGTTGAATCGGAAAGAAAGACCCACTTAGGAAGCTTAATTGCTGTGGTTGGAGGAGATAAGACGTTGATAAAAAATGGCAAGACAAGGACAAATTGCATCCGGCTCAGTGGGTGGCAGCTATATACTTCTGGGTGAGAGGAAAAATACAGCTTTTAGCTTATAATATTTTAGACATATTCACATAGACAAACTTTAGAGGTTTTACTCCTTAACCTGAACCTCAACACTGTAGGCTATGAAGACACCTGAAGAAGAAGCTAATTGGTATTTATCACAAAAAAATGGCAGCAGTATGACTATTAAGTGACCAAAAATAGAAAGAGAGGTTTTATCTATTTAAGCTATCTTTTTTTAGCCATAGAAAACCTAAAAACATGCAAAAAAAATTAGAAGGAAACACAATTAACAGTGTATTCATCAGCTGTACGATTCGACTGCTAGCATGCCAAACTAGCTAGCTTATTAGCTTGAGAGTTCAAGTTGAAGTTCAGGGAAACGTTAGCATATCATGATGTTTGCTGCCATCAAGTGGACATTTAAGACCAATTTTACAATATTCTTGTTTAAAAACTAGTCAAAATAAGCCAGCTGCTAACATTAGTTAACAGTTGTTAACCAACATGGAGCCAATGTTAGCCTTTCTGGGGTTTTTTTGATACTCTTATAAGTGGCAAACGTTAGCATGGTCAGCTAACTAGCTTAATACAGTGGTAGCAGCCTTGATCTCAACGCCATGTTAAGATGAAATAAAAGTCCTGTACACAACTTGTTTAGTAAAGTTTAAGGTATTGTTAACATGATCTCATGGATGTATTATAAGAGCCACAGTAAGTCTGCCGGAAATTTAGCAAAAATTAGCTAAACATACAGAGCTAAAGTTTTTAACCACAGCAAAGCTAACGTTAGCATTTTAATGTTAGCTGGCTAAAGCTGAGAAAAAACTGATTTCAGTTGTATCTAAATCATATTTAACAGCTGAAAGATAAACTTGTAACTACTTTCTAGTGGATAAACAATTTACTGGAGTCATGAGTTTCTTATCTTTAGTCAATATATGTCAAGATAAGCTAATATTGACACATTCAGTTGTAATGAGCACACAAAGTTAGCTATTACCACAAATAAAGGGAGTAATTTACTGTATTTGTGTCACTCGGCTTCGATGTGTGTCTGCTGGCTTATTTGTTCAGACTTTCTTTACTTCCTTACTGCGCGGTTATCAAAGGAGGACCAAAAAAACATGCAGCAATCTACTTGTGTCTCAGATGCCAAAAATACCAGACTTGTTCCTCAGGGATGATAACAGCAAAGGACTCAGCTCCAGAGACTCTGAGACTCAAAGCACAAGCTGCTGAAACTCCACATATGGTAGATCTGAAT
>JAQMCX010000013.1:3027483-3078729 GCA_029814765.1 Acanthurus leucopareius
GTGAATATTTTCATGTCTGTTCCATTAATGACTCATTGTTCATTTTCTTCCCACCTCAGTGTCACCACAAACATCTAAATTTAATTTCAGCCTGTGAACTCAGAGGAATGATCTAATCAAGCAGCTCAATGTAGAATGTAAAACATTCGAGACTGTTTGTTCAACAGAGGCTCTGGATAAAAACCTAAATCCTTACACAAGCTGATTGATAAACATCACATCACTGCATTCGGAACAGTTTGTAATATAAATACAGGTTTGATCTCCAGATCAGATGGATGCTCTGAAAAGCTCCTCAGGCTCAAAAATCATGATTAAACTTATGTTTAAAGTAACGTAGCTTAAATCTTAGAGTCTATAGAGTGGCACAAAATTATTGCTGAATAGGTTTTTGATTGGATGCCACATTTCTGCAATAATACAAAAGTTGATGGAAAAATCACCTTTTGTTGAAGTGGCTAACTTCTGGTTTGGCCTGCAAGAATATATCATCTTGGCAGCAGTCCGTATACCTTTTGCAGCACATATTGGAGGAATAATGTAATGCAAATACTGTACATTTATAATGTGGAAGCATCTGAAACCCTGAGAACAAACCCCTCAGAGACTGTTTAAAGTTCGAATCATTCATCAGTGAATAACTGTAACATATCAGGGTGAACGGGTGAAACTCCTCAATGCACAACATGTGTTCTTCGCCCTGCCGCTCTTTGGTCATTTGTCATAATGCAGCTTTGTTTGTCTCCAGTGATGATCGATATCTAAATCAAACTGGAAAAGCAATTTGAGTCACGGATGTTTTTTGTTTTTTTTGTAAATGCACATATTTTCTTCAACATTTCCCTATTAATAGTTATTATGTTCAGACACGACAGCAACAACAATTTGGATTATCACATGATTAATCATAATATATAGAAGATAATTAAGGATGTGGAATGAGTGACAATATTTTTCCATTAAAGGGAAATGCCACATTAACTATTACTTACTATAGAAGAATATTTTTTGGCTACATGAAGAGTTATATTTAATTCATCCTGACTGAAAAACATCTGAGATATTACAAATTATTTCTGGTGGTATTAATAAAACACTGATTACATAAATGACCCTCATATGGGACCTTAAATATGTGTAATAGACTGACAGCAGTTGGGTTTCTGGATTAGTTCAAGCTGAAAAAGGGTTATAAATTGCTCATTAATAATCCTAATAATACAGATCATAATGACCTGCTGAACTTATTTTTTGCGCTCTGTTATCAGCTGTCTGCACTTTCACAAGCAGATGACATTTTGAAAAATAGATGTGTGACTGCGGCTGCATTCCAATACTCATGCTGTCATACTACCGAGTGTGCCAAAAAAAGATGTTTTATGTCCCAATAGTATGTCAAAGGCGATATGACGAAAATACCAGGATGTCCTACAGCATCCGGTCGCATTTTGTGTCTAAGCCAGCATGCTTTTCTGGCTTTTCTGGCTTTTCTGGCTTTTCTGACCCACAATCCTCTGCACAGTGGAAGATAAATTACAAAAACTGAGCACAGATAGATGACAGTGACAGATCACAGCCCATTCAAGTGAAAGCGCTCCATATTTTCTGCAACTTCTATTCATATTTAATACATTAAATCTCATGCTAGACTACATCTGTTTGACAAAGTAGTATGTCTTGGTTGTATGAATGCTGCATGCAACAGTAGCCTATGTACTTTTTTTAGAGCATCTGCAGTGAATAATAAAATAAAAAAAGGAAAAAGTAAGTGATTTATTACGCCGCTAGATTTATGCATAAATGGGTGAATTGCACGCAACCAGTGAAGTGGATATATGAATGCAGCCATTTAACATTTAATTTCATATAGTGTAATATAGATGTGCAAAATATAAATACGACATTTGTGAATTAAAACATTTCATTTTAATTAAAATAAATCATCTGAAAGTGGTAAACTAGCATATTTACATTAAGTCTGGAGGCTGAAATATCTTACAAGTCATTAGCTTATATACCATTTCATTGGCATCCTGCACTGACAAACATAATCTATTGTTTTTCAGTATGTGACTGGTACTTTTCCTAACGTGAGATTAATGCGACTGGTTTTACATTTTTATGAGGGTTCACTTTTACTGTGCATTGTTTTGGTGGCAAAACAAACAAAACAAACTTCAGGCTGCAACATTCAACTTTTTTGAACAATAACCTAAGCAGAATAAATACTCTCCATGGACATTAAAGGTAAAACGATATTGAAATAAGGGCTAAAATCACGCTACAATTTTTCCTCAAAGGAAACTATAAATGCCGTGATACATTTATGCAGCCTTTTGTGATGATACAGCTGCACAAACATTTCCAACATGCACCCAGTTTTTTATCTACCGGGTAAAATACTGCTGATCCTGGCGTGTTATATTGCACTGTATATGCAGTCTGAGAGTAGCCATACTGCAGTGATGTGTCGCCAGCGGCAGTGTCAGCCAGGAAGGCCAGTGGCCTGGTGGGCCCGACAGACATTGTTTCACAGTGATGTCACCACTTCCCGTCAGAGGGTGGGGGGTGGAGGGGGGGGTCGGCAGGCGGGAAAACACACAGATCAGCAAAACTGTGTGACAAAGAGCAAAAAAAAAAGGGCTGGTCCAGGGCCTGCTGGGATACATCCTAAATCTATGCATCGCCCTCTCAGTTCATTCAATTGTGTATCATCATTTTAAATAAAACAAACAAATTAAAACAAACATGTTTAGTCGCATCTAAACTGAAGAGGAAACTCTTGTACCATCTTAACAAGAGGAGGGAGAGTCAGTATTTAAATAACCTGATAGTTTGCAAGCATGATTTGCTTAAAATGAATCATAGGTGTGTCATCTCACCACATATAAGTGGTAATTCAGTAATAGGAGGGGTGAAAGGCCTCCTACTGGTTGCATCTCAGCGCTTCTCTGCAGGAAGAATTTACATGCATTTAACCTCTGATTTACTACGGCAGCAGCTCATTACACAGTCAGCTTCTGAGCTGATCCTGGGACCGACCTCTGCACACACTTTCCAAGCACAGGAGAGTCCAGGAGGTGAAGTTCACTGGTGTAACTACCATCTATTATCACCAAATATGGAAAAATACCAGTTATGATGTGCAACATAAGTAAAAAAAAATCCTTGTGCATTAACTTTGACATGTTTAACTGACCAAAAAGTGCCTTGACCTCAACCCACCCAAGAGTGGCATAAAACTTTCATAACAATCCAGGCAGTATTCATATTTTAAGTCTGTTTATATTCCTGCTCTTTGCATGATTGTCCCTTAAATGTATATGCAGTCAGCAGAGAGGCACAGCCTGGTGTGCCTGTTACATAACACACCACATGTGTCTGAGGCAGAATACCTCGAAAAAGAAGCCTCTGTAAATCTCTTCCCGTGTCTTTGTAGTCCTGACACCATGAATTGCACAAATAGGGATAACAGTGCACACTTTCAGAGGTCTCTCCATGAGGAAATTCATGGTGTTTCTCCTTGTTATTCACAGGAAAAGTGACCAAAGTAGTTCTGTGAGGGATAAAGAAAGAGTTTAGGAGAAAAGTACACAACCTGCCTTTCTGTGCACCTCCACACATCTGTCTAGTTACTGTGTAAGGAGACCGTGTTTGTCAGATTGTCTGGTTTTGAGAGTTTGAATAAGTGACAGACCTGCTTTCTACCCAGCCTCCTGTGCTCAGTCTCAAGTCAGTTTGGCTTGTTAAGGTCCTGTGAGCTCAATAAGACGTCTGCAGTGAAGAAAAGAAGTGGCTCCAGTCTTTCTCTCAGGGTTAGCAGACAGGAGAACATGACCCAGGCTGGGAGCTGTCACATCCTGACAGTAAAACATCACAAACCTTAGGAGAAACCGAACAGGCTGCTCAAGCTGAATTCTTCTCACCGAGAAACCCTTGAACAACATCCAAGAAGTGACCTAACCGCTGCTGGAGCTGGCACAAATGTTGCCGGGCAACTGAGCCCTTTTTTTTTGTAGTACAGGCTTCAGTAATAACCTTCAAAATCCACAGACAAGTGTGTTGATTATATAATGACACTAAATCAGCTCATCACAAAGCATTTTCCTGAGGGATCTGCAGATGTAAAGGATGCTCAGGGTCTGACTGTCATTACAGGAGGGGATGGACCTCATAGACATATTTTCAATGTGAGCTGCTAATTTACAGGTAAAACAATTGAACTGAACAGAGTCTCTGTAAAAACACGGACAGTGAAAACTGCACAGATGCAACAAATGCAGCAGGAGCTCAGTTTCAGTGTAATATGTTCTATGTAAAGTACAGTAAATCTATTTTTCTGCAGTTTGAGGTTTGTGTAGATAACATGGTCTTGTATATATATACTGTTTGTGCATTATAAAGCTAATACGTATGTTGTTTTTTGCTAATAAACTTGCTCCCAATGACAGTATTTGCCATCACCACCACCTTATTTTAGCATTTTGGCATGCTAGCATATGCTAATTAGCACAAAAGACAAAGTACGGCAGAAACTAAGAGGAATGTCATTCATTTAGCAGGTATTCGGTCCGTGGAGAACTAAAATTTCAACCTGATGATGGCGCTAGAGTAAAGACAGAGGATGACTGAAGTTACTGCAATTCATGTGGCATGTCATAAACATTCATACCAGTGAAGTTTATGACATAAAACATTTTTTTAAAGAGAATAATTTAAGAATGAGTAAAACAAGCTTTGTCTTTTAAATCAGTTTATAGCTTTTGCAGCTTCTTTGAGTGTCGACTGCATCTGGAAACCCACACCGAGTGTTAATGATCGGATAAATGAACTGTGATTGGTTAAGAAAAGTGTTACAGCATTTAACGCCTTCTAATATCACAAATCTGACATTTCTATAATTCTGTTGGCGTAAAAACAAAACAATGGGTGAGCTTCACTGGTGTTAGCAGGCATGTTTTGAACTTCAGGAGACAAGCTAGCAGTTTCCAGTCTTTATGCTATGCTAGGCTAAGTGCTAAGAAAGTGAGAAAAAAAAAATCAAATCCCCCCAAAAATTATGAACTGCTCCTTTAAGCTGTAATTTTCTGTGTCATTTTATAAACTGTGGCTGGTACTTCGGTTTTTTGTTAGATTTTTCCCTTGAAATCCATTCTTCTGTGTGTTATGCTTTCCACTCCACATGCTGTTAGGATTTTAAACTGTATACAGTGTTGAGGATGAAAATTTTTGTGATGGAAACACTTTTGAGAATCAAAAACTACACCAGCAGATGAGTTGCACAGTCTTCTCTCCGCTGGCTGAAGGTCAAGAAATCAAATGACTTTGTTTGACTTTCCGAGGCAGTCATGTGTTCCTTTGTTTTGGCGTTTCCTCAGAGGAAACTCCTGATTACTGAGTTTAAAAATACACAAGTGACTTATGTGGGGTGGAATCTGAAAAGCTTAAAATCAACCATTAACCTTTTCAAAAACATTTTACCTCATTTGGTTCTGACAGAAAAGGGAAGATTGTCCAAAAATGTTTCAGGTTGGTTCAAACAAACTCCAGAACTGCAGGACTTTTATTTATTTTTCCTCACAACAACACAGGCTGTGATCAATAAAGAGGAAGTAACATGATAATATAATCTGATTTGTACTGACGTGCACATGTTATTGTGCCTTTTAATCTAAATTTATGTTCCGTGCTGCAGCCATTTTCAATCACTCAAAAGAAAATATGACTGGAGCAGCAGTAAAACTTATGGAAGTGACCAAGAGTCTGCTGAACCCTCATATGTTCTTCTGTGGGAAGTTCAGGAGCCTCCTGCAACATATTGGACTGTTTCACTGTATAAATACAAAGGGCATGTTTACACAGAGATGTTTTAATCAGTTCACCTTCAGTCAAGCCAGACAACAAGGAAATTGTCTGAGACTCAGGTATCTGGGGGGAAAAAACATTTGCCAGAAGACAGGTATGTGCCCGCTGTCCTGGAGGTTATGAACAGAAAAATGTGCAAGAGCCTTTAATGTATGGTGACCTTTAAGGGGCCACAAGTAAAATGTGACTCTTTCAGGAAAATGCCCCCTACTGGCTGGGGAATGGGGGGGGTTGTCATTAACACTCAAGACCAATCACATTTTCCAGTGAATGTGGGGGGGAACCGAGCCCCGTTATGTTTTGTTTTGATTTCAATAGAGAGAATGTTTTTACGAACTCCGTTGAGAAATCTCTCAATTCTTAACTCGATCCGGGTTTCCTATGTGGATATAGAAATTAGAGGTTAATTTAAGCATTTAAGGATCTTATTAAAGGCTTTTATTTAGTTCGGTGTACCTCTAGAAGATATAGCTTTTACTTTACTTGAACTCAACTTTAAATTTGTATTGGAACAGTTTCTAACGATGCGACGCCAAGAGGCTAACTATAAGTTTGTTTTAGTAGTTTTGCTACACTTAATATAAAATCTGCCCTTTAGTTTGAATGTTTGATTGGCTACTTCACAACGTAATCAAACTGGACGGTAGAATATCTAACGTTACTCTCTACCAGTAAAGTATATTTCCAAGCAATTACGATTATCTTAAATTTTGAGTTTTTTAAACGGAGTTTGGCGAGAGCCAGTCAGTTGTGGTTCCATTCATAAACCGATTCGGAACACCATTTAAACTTGAAAATCGTGAGCAGACATGCTGTATTTAATTAGCAGACACGTAAAAAGGCAACAGTTTGGAGAAAAAGAGTATTTGTCCTACCTGTCAGTGAGTGTTGACTGTGTGCCACTCATTGGGATTCCCTTAAGAGTGTCCGAGGACTTCACCCAAATAACATTTTCACGATAACGACTGATTCTTATTTATTAAAACGGCTTCTTCATGTCGTCTCCTCGGTGTCCGTCCATGTCCAGAAACGCCGACAACTTATACCCAACAAAAAGTTTAAAAACACCGTTATTCTTATGCGTTTGCTGAAATATCCCAAGTCGGTCTTATATATTAAATACGCCAGCGACCTTAATAAAGCCTAAAATCCACAGAGTTGCAAGAAATGGAGAAACGTGCAACTTTTTTTTCCTGTTGGGTGTGAATGTGTTTCATTAACCAGCCGCTGTCTGCATCAGCAGAAACATCTGGAAAACCGTCAACTTCTGCACACAACTTGCTTTGGATGTTTTTCCAACTTTCTCAGATCAGCTCCAAGTCCTTGGATATCTCTATTTTTCCTTCGGGAATACTTCCATGGTGACACTCCAGCCTATTCCTGATGTCCGAGGGAAGAATTACGTCAAAACTTTGGCTGCTAAATCCAAAAAGATCTCTGAAAATCCGTGCAGTCAGGGCTGATTTGGAAGCAGTTTCTGGAGCATCCTCTTCCAGGTCTGTTCACGTTAATCCGCTCTCATTTGGACGGGAACCTTGGGTTTTTTGCTCCATAGTGTGATGCAAATGGAAAAAGGAAATGCTTTGCCCCCCCTCCTTCCCAAAACAGTAAAAAAGAGGAGAAAAACCCACCTTCCATCCTGTTGCATTCAGGAGCTCCTTGTACTTCTCGAAACTATCACATTTTAAACTGATAATGTCGTTTTTATTTTCTTTAGTCACAATTTTAGCGAAAGGTGACACAAATAGATTACTCTGGGCAACAGATTACATTAAAATATTCATTATATATAGGCTAAATAAAAGATAATATTATGAGAGAGCAAAGTAATACTAGATCCACATTGATCAGCTACAACAGTAAGAGGATGTTCACACATTGCAGCAACAGTATTAACAATTTAATTATGTTATTTATATTTTTTTCACTCACAGGCGACATTATTTTTACTTTAAATTTGATATTAAAAGCTTCTATTTATGTTTTTTTGATGCAGGACTTTTATCTGTAATGAAATATTGTTACAGTGTTGTACTAATATTTTTCCACAGTGAAGATTTTTTACTTCTATAAAACACTTGAACTCCACAATATCAAATGGTGTTTAACTTTTTACAGCTTATTTTAAAAACAAACTTGATATTAAAACACTTTGGAGCTGTGGAGCCGTGGTGCCTTCAGGGACGTCTCCTTTGTGTGGGACTTAAGTTTATGAGGTTTGGATTATGGTCCCGTGTCTTTGGTATTTTAGGGAAGGGAGTTTTTAATGACAAGTAGGGGATTTTACATTTCACTCTTACTCACACATCACATGTGTTTAATTATTCAAGGTCATTGTCAAAAATAATAAAAAAGTTAAAAATATAACTAAACAAAAATGAACCTCTTTTTCCTTTTTTCTTTTTTTTACAGAGTTTGGTTTGTGGTAAGTCAGCGTTTTCATAAGTAGGTGGGATCCTACTGGGGAAATTTAAATTTGTGACTGAAGTTCTGATCACAGCTATTTTCTAGTTTATTTAGTTCTTGTGTGTGAATATTTAAAGTTGTTATTGACTGTTTTGCAATAAAAAGATTAAATAAGAGACAAAATACTAAATCTTGCAGATAAGTATTTTACAGCATGCAGCTTCATATACCTAAAATGATTCAGTAGCTGTAATGTGCTGCCTCCATGAGGTTAAGTCCCAGTTTGTATTATTATTATATATAAATTTAGCTACTAATCATGATTTTTGAGTAATTTATGCTCATTCTAATTGATATACTAATTTATAGGGTTTTAATTTGTGATTTGTTTGCATAAATAAGCCATTCAATCTATCGATCCTTTAATCTTTCTGTAGGTGGCAGCACTGCGTCGGTAGAGAGGAAGAAGCATCTGGTATCGTCATAAATCACACGAAGAAGACATTCTTCACATCAACAGCCAGCCGTAGCTAGTTAGCAGAAAACATAAACACAGTCCCTCCCAGTGAAGATTCAGTTATTTTGGCGGTTTTGCCTTCTTTTTCTTTGTCAAAATATATTGAAAAATACTACATCATGTGGTAACTTAGCTAAAAGTCGTATGGTCAGCAATGTTTGTCTGTATCTCGGACTTACCAAGGCCTTGAAGTTGCCCTGCTAACGGATGGTAAGACATTGATTTGGCTCATTGAACTAGCTAGCTAACTTGCTAAGCTAATATCATTCATTGCAGTGGATTTTACATCGCGCAAAACCGTAATGTCATGTTATTCTGTTGGACGCACGATTTGCAAAAGTTTTACGTGTTGCTCTGATTATTTTGTGAATGTAGTAAAAGGTTTTTATGTTTTTTCAATGCAATGGATCATGGGATATTCTGATGAATGCTTAGATGTACGTACTGATTCCCGTTGACAGAATTCGACCCAGAAAACATAAGAAAATGCGTAGCAAAATGTTTCTCTACTCGGGCTTAAATGTAAGAACCTGTTAAAACGAACGCAGGACTCTGTTATTGTCTGAGTCTTGTGTTGTCTTGGGCGTGTAAATTGTTTCTATACAGTATTTGAATTCAACGAAAACTCCACTTTTGTGTACGTTTGGCTTTGTACGCCCACAATGTTTGTAGTTTCTGAGATATCCAGTGGTGGGCGGTACTGGTCAGTCTTAACAGCTGAAACGACTTGAATTGAAATATATGTGAACTGTTATGTATGTGTGGAGCAGATATACCTGCTGCTAAATTCATTTGTGGGTGTGGCATCATCTCAACTATGAATCTAGTGATATTCTGTACCTTGTGCCCAGTATCTGCACTTTATTCTAAGTCAATTCTACGTACATTTTTACATACAGAACTGCTTCTTGAAATACTTGCAGTATGTTTTAATGTGCATTTGAAAATTGTCTCTAACAAATGCAGCAACTAAAATGTGCTTTGGAACCAACTTTAAAAGACAACATTAGGTCACACTAGATTTTATTCCACTTACACAGTAATTGTAGAGGTATAGTCAGATAATCAATCAGTGGTTGAGAGTTGTTGATTATATTTATGTCACAATAATCTGTTATTACTGCTTTAACTTCTAGAACAATTGCTGTAAAATAAAATCCTCAAAAGGAGCCTTTGTTTTACATCCCAAAAAAGTCAAAACATTTAATAAACATTCACTCTCACTTTTAACATAATTCCTTGGAGCTCATGTTACATAATGTGATTAGACTTAATGACTTTCTGCTACTGTTTGTAACTGTAGATGTTTCCGATTCTTCCTGAAGCTCACAAATGTAAACATACGGAGCAGTACAAGCAGGCAGCAGTATGGTTTGTGCTAAAGTGTTGTCTTAACTCGCATTATTGTTTTCCACTCACTCAGCCCATGATTCAGCTCGAGAAACCAGTGCTGACTGGTACCATGCCTGTGGTATGGCCCACCATCCTTGACCTGGGCAGGGATGAGTGCAAAAGAATCCTCCGTAAACTGGGTAAGGCCACATCATGTTAAATAAATATTGTAGGACCATCACTGTGAACAGTATTTTTACACACGTAGTTAATAAAACTTTGTTGAGGCAGGAATCTTAATCAGTCCAAGAAACTGATATTTGATTTACTTGATCATAAAGAGTTGGTCTGGACATGTAAAGTTGGATATAGACACAGTGGATGCAGTGCAGGTCTTGAGAGAAGGATCATTGAAGGTGTCACTGCTCCACTGGATGAAGAAGAGGCTGCAGTGCTGCCTCGTGTTTGATGTGCATGTCTATTTTCCAGAGCTGGAGGCTTATGCCGGGGTTATCAGTGCCTTACGAGCACAAGGAGACCTTACAAAGGACAAGAAGGACCTGCTGGGAGAACTTACTAAAATCCTTGGGTAAAACTTCACATTGTACTTAAATCATTTTATTCAGTTCTTGTGGATAAACTTTGCTTTATTTAAAATATGTTAAACCTTTTTCTCCACCCACCATCTTTATCTCCCCAGTATCTCAACAGAGCGACATCGTGCAGAAGTCCGCAGGGCTGTCAATGATGAACGGCTCACCACCATCGCATATCAGTAAGTACACAACTATTCTGGCCAAGTAGGAGTGCCATTTGTCATGTGAGGTTACCTCTGATGTAACGTTCTGTCCCATATGTTGACCACTAGACTGGGAATTGTAGTTTTAAAGACCGATGTCTTAGTACTGAACAGCCTGATCTCTCTCAGCATGTCAGGTCCCAACAGCTCGTCTGAATGGTCCATTGAAGGACGCCGGCTCGTTCCCCTCATGCCGAGGCTGGTACCTCAGACAGCCTTTACTGTGACTGCCAATGCTGTGGCCAGTGCCACAGCCAATCAGAATGCCTCCCTTCTGTTGCCAGCAGAAACTGGAAACAAAGAAGGTGAGCAGGTATTATTTGTATTTAAGTAAGGGTGTTTTGAAACATATTAGAAGTTAAATGACCTGTTTAATTATCCTCCTTGCAGTGGTTGTATGTTACTCCTACACAAGCACCACCTGCACCTCCACCAGTGCTACAGCGACCAGCGGCACCATAGGAGCAACTGTTAAATCACCTCGACCACCCAGTCCTTCATCCAACGTGGTGGTGCTGCCCAGCGGAAGCACTGTTTATGTAAAAAGTGAGTGTCAACATTGTAAAATAAACCTTCCTTCTTTAGATTGCATTAATGAAGAAAGTCCAGGATCAATAATTAGAACCAAATATGCCATTTACAGACAGGAAAATGTAACAGAAGGAAGGTTATTTGATGTTTTTAAAGACTGAATAATTAATCAGTAGATTGAGAAAATTATCCACAAGCTAACTTCTGTCATTCCTGATGTGTCCTGAATTCCGTCCCACTTTTCCCTCGCAGGTGTCAGCTGTTCTGATGAAGACGAGAAGCCTCGCAAACGACGTCGGACAAACTCGTCCAGCTCGTCGCCGGTGATGCTAAAGGAGGTCACCAAAGTTTCCCCACAGGTGTCCAAGAACATCACGGTCCCGGTGAGCGGCAGCCCCAAGATGAGCAACATCATGCAGAGCATCGCCAACTCCCTGCCGCCCCACCTGTCCCCCGTCAAGATCACCTTCACCAAGCCCACCATCCAGACAACCAACACAACCACACAGAAGGTGAGTCCTACCTGCTCACACGCTCTTATGGTTTCCCAACTTATCTCTCTACACAGTATTCGAGAGTTTTAAAAATCTCTTCTTCCTTCAGGTGATCATTGTGACGACTTCTCCCAGCTCCAACTTTGTGCCCAACATCTTGTCCAAGTCTCATGCTCACAACAATGCTGCGATGTCCAAGCTGGGCTCCACATCCATGCTGACCACGCCCACTCAGAAACAGACGGTGGTCTTCCCGGCCAATTCCAGCCCCTCGTCCAACGCCAACACCGTGGCAGTGACCACAGTGGTGTCATGTACTCCCTCTGTGGTCATGTCAACTGTGGGAACATGTAGGTTCTTCTCCTGCACCTGCAAAAACTAATCAATACCAGAGTCCTGAGAACCTGTCATAAGGAACTTTTAAATATTGATTTAAGACAAGTGACTAATAGGAACATCCTTGAACTTCCATCAACAGCATGTTATTCTTTTAAGATTAAAACTCCAGTGATTTATGTGTTAGTGCCCTTTTTCTATGTCCAGATAAATTAGCATTTATCTGACATCATGGCATCATTTCAAGGGCAATATTTGACCTCCCTTTTAGCTTCGATCTGCTTTTGGCAGCTGGTCCTGTAGTCACATTTTGAGCCTCACTGTCTGTGTTCGCTGTCGCAGGTGCTGCTTCCGCTGGAGTGAAGGTGACTTCAGCCAGACTTCCTTCACCTAAGACCCTGGTGGGGTCACCCGCTCAGATCCTCGCCCAGTTCCCTAAACAGCAGTCACCCAAACAGCTGCAGCAGGGTTCACCTATAGGAGCTTCTAATGTCAGCCAGACCCAGACAACCAGCAGCTCACCAGGCTCAAAGCCCACCATCCAGATCAAACAAGAGTCCGGTGAGCCCACCAAACATGATCTTTCTTTCTTTCTGTAGAGATTTAGAATGAAAAACGTTTTCTTTTATTTTAAATTTTAGGTTTAACAGCCTTTTAAAATATAAACAACATGTTTCTAAATGGAGTGTTGGTAAAAGGAAATGTTTATGTAATTATAATATAATTCAGTATGTAAGAGGTTTTTTCTCCTCAACAGGGGTCAAGATAATCACTCAGCAGGTTCAACCCAGCAAAATCCTGCCCAAGCCCTCATCAGTGGCTTTGTCTAGCAGCAGCTCATCACCCATCATGGTTGTCAGTAGCAACGGCGCCATCATGACGACTAAGCTGGTCACTCAGCCCACAGGTGATTGATCCAAAACTCATGGTAGCTTAAACCTTTTAAAACCAAACCTAATCCATCATTTTACAGTGTCTGATTATGATCCTTTTACTTAACATTGTTATTAATAAGAATCCAACCAGAAATTAAGTAAACAAGGCAAAAACTCTGACTGACGTAACTTGATGTTACATGTTGCAGTGTGTTTTTCAACAAAGTACTGTGGTTTGATGCTCAAGCCTCGATATTTAGGTAGTAACATTAGATCTTTGTATGCAGCTACCCAGGCCACCTACACAAGACCCACTGTGAGCCCCGGCATCGGCGCCAGAATATCAGCCTCCAGTGGTGGGACCACCTACGTCAAGACCACGAGCGGCAACATCATCACAGTGGTGCCCAAGTCTCTGGCCACTCTGGGTGGGAAGATCATCAGCAGCAACATCGTCTCTGGTGAGTCTGACTGGATCTGTGCTGTGATTTTATATCATCTCTGCTGCCTTGTTAGGATTGTTATGGTTTAATGAAATATTTTCCACTCTCTGCTTCAGGCACCACGACTAAGATCACCACCATCCCCATGACCTCCAAACCAAATGTCATTGTGGTTCAGAAAACAACAGGAAAAGGAGCGACAATACAAGGACTGCCTGGAAAGAATGTGGTCACAACGCTTTTAAATGCCGGGGTCAGTAAATACACCTTTGTTATTTTTAAAGCATTGTGGTAGAGATGATTATTGATCATAATCCCCCCAAAGACAGCCACAACAATAGACTTTAGTGTTTTGGTTTGTGAAAAAGTGAAATAAGCTTTGATGAATATGTGTTTTGATTGGCAACGGATCATTTAACAATCAATATTTTATGTAATTTTCATGCAAAAATATAAATTACTCATTTTTTCCATTGTAAAATGTTTACAATTACTCTCAATAGTTGATATTTTCCCCCTTTCTCACCTTTATATGAAACTAAACTGAGTAGTTTTGGACTTTTTGTTGGACAAAACAAGACAACGCCACCATGAGCTCAAGGAACTTGACAGATCAAAGATTAATTTATTAATTAAGAAAGCAATTAGTCAATTAATAGGCTAAATAGCCATAAAATATTCTAATAATATTTCAAATTCTCCTGATGGAATTATGGTTGCAGAAAATTGGTGAAGTTGACATCAGTCTGGTTAGGACTGCTGTGATATTAGCGACTGTAGTTTCTGACTCAACCACTAGGTGTCAGTAAAGATGCACATTTGCTGTCTGTCTAAGCTGTAGATGAAAGATTGATCACTGTTATGTTTGTTGGTTAATATGAAGCTAAAGCCAGCATCTGGCTTAGCTTAGCTTAGTTTAGCTTAGCTGGTTCTGCCATAAAATATAAATAATTTTCTTATGTCTTAAAATTCTTTATCTAATTTAGTTCAGTGCAGCATTTTACCTTTGTTGCAAAGTAAATTCTTTTTTTTTAATCATTGTAATAGTTATAATCATAAACTTTGTGTGCACCTCAGGGTGAAAAGGGCCTGCAGGCTGTTCAGGGGACCAAACCAGCGATCATCACGGCCTCCAGACCCATCACCAAGATGATCGTCACCCAGCCCAAAGGCATGAGCTCTGGATCCCAGTCCACCGCCACCAAGATCATCCCAACCAAGATCGTCTACGGCCAGCAGGGGAAGACACAGGTCAGACATGTCACCAAACTTCCTTGGTGTTTTGGGATTTTTCCTCGTATAAGAAAACAGTTCCTCTTTCTTTTAGTTTTTCATAAAGTTGCAGGATTTTTCCAACAATCTGTAGCTCTAAAATACCTTATTTCCCAGAAACAGGCATGAGACATTTTCCTTGAAATTAAAATGTTTACAATATTAGATCCTGGTTAACCACGGCCCAATGAAGTAATCATATGATTATTCACAAACATCAAGTGGATGTTCATATGACCTACTGACTGGCCTCAAGTGACCACAAGAGTTTCTGCAGAATGTGGGCCTGGTGCATGTAAGTGTAAGTCAGAGCACAAAAACCTTTTTCAGTTTAGAAAAAAAAACACCAGTTTCAACCAAAGTTTCATTCTCGAAAAATGAGAACTGCTCCTTTTGTTCTTCTCAAGAAGATGCCCTATTTATCTCCTCCGAGTTACACATTCAGTCACTGATCTGATGACACCTGCGCTTAATATTTTCTACAGAAACTCAAAACTAGTGATTAACACAAATATGCATCAGTTTAGACGGAAGAGAAAAATCCCCGTTTCTCTTGAGAGACAAATGTTTGCTCGAGCTTCAACTCTGACCTTTCCTCTTCCTCCATTTACTTCCCTCATTCACGGAGAGAAATGAATCTTAAACAGGTTGTCAGTGAGTCAGTCGTGTCTGTTGCTCTTTAAGGTCAAACAGCTGCTGACTGCAGCATTCGTCTCCTGCAGCCGGATCGCGTTTCCATGAACTCACAACAATAAACCTGCAATAATTTGGGTTTTTTGTAACACTTGCAGGCAGCAGAAAAAGCTGAAATCACTGTGTTTATATATTACCAGCTTATAAAATTCTTAAGGAAGAATATTTGGTTATTTAGCTGCTAAATGCTTCACTGCGTTTACCGGCTATTTGCTGCCGTCGTGTGTCTATATGAGCTGAAAACAAGACTGATGGGAGCAGTGAGACGGAGCCAAACTGCTAATGAGCCAAAAGAGGCTAAAACTCTGTAGAGCTGAAGGTGATAATTCTCTTGAAACACATTTATTCACACAAGAGAGATACTTGTATATTTGGTTTTATGTTTTTGTGTTTTATTTGCATTTCTATGACCTCATTAGTGCTCAGTGCTGCCACCTATCAGAGGTTACTGAGGCGGCCCATCAGTGAAACCAACAACCTCAGTGGGTGCTTTTCAGTTCCTGGGGATTTTTTGTGAAATTAGATTGGTTCTGCAGAAATAAACACCCACTGAAAGGTGATAACCGAAGTGAATTTGTCTACCTGAATCTTCCCAAAATAGTTTTTTTTTAACAATTTCAGGGGGAATTTGAATTTAATTCACAGATGTAAGAATATATTTTGAGCGGGTAAACACCAGCATGCCAGTGTTCAGGTGTTTTTTTGCTGTTTTGGTTTCTGGCAATTAAAACAATAAGAAACATTTTCTTTAAAAATGTCTTTTCTTTTAATTCATTTTTCTCGTCGTAAAAAATATTTAATCAACACAAAAAGATTTTGCTGACTTCCTCACATCCATTAAAAACAGTATGTCATAGTTTCAATATCAAACTCGCCTCTCCGGTCTTAATATAGCACACATTCAGTTTCTGTTTTCGGTCATCAAAGGGAAATTGAGGTCAGTGAGTCATGCATAGTACAGATATTCACTTCATACTGTATTCAACACCCACAGAGATGATTCGCTGTTCAGAAAACCACCAAACCACCAGATCCGACAAAACGGTAATAGATATTTGAAAACATTTTCAGTCAATTTGGTGGCAAATGTAAGAAAAACCCTTTCCACTGACGAAAATTCATCGTGTTTACTGAACTTTTATTTTCCATCAGCTGTAATATGAAAACAATTTTGACAGTTTACATTTATATAAACAGTTGACTTTCACACCGAATGTACAACAAAGCTGATGGAAACATCACTTTCTTATTGAAGCTCAGGAATAATAAACATGTTTTTAATAAAAACATCATGTCACCTGCTTTTGAGGGTTCAAATCTTGATGCAGTAAAACTCTGTTCAGTTTCTGCCTGTTTATCATCACATTTTCTGGCTTTGCTCTAATTGACTTCATGCTGAAATGAGCTACAGACGTGAATCTGAAAATAATGTGCAAAAACTTCACATGAAAAATGATCCCAATGAGCCTGATGGCAGCACTACAATCGGTTACGGGTCTTTTAAACAGTTGAACAAGTCGAAGTGATGTGCATTTTTGTGAAGGAACCTGCTTGTTAAAATTGCCTCCTCCTGTTGACAATCATTTTTATAACTGATCATGCTGCATAACATGATTCACATAATGAAATACCATTTTAAAAAAGGTTGTTGATGAAGGTGGTGGTGAATTTATCTGAAAAGATGCTGGATGTTCCCTTGGTTTCCCTCCAGGTTCTCATCAAGCCTAAGCCGGTCTTCCAGACGGCGGTGGTGAGCGAACAGACGAGGCAGCTGGTCACGGAGACGCTGCAGCAGGTGACCCGCTCTGCAGACATCGGGCAGGGTCAGAGTTCAAGCCAGGACGGGTCCACAAAGGACGAGTCAGGCAGCTCAGCCGGCGAAGCCTCCCACAGCAGCGTTCAGGGTAAACTTCCCCTCCTTTATTCAACAGCACAAAGCCAAGAGATGAAAAGGTCAAAAAAATACGTGAACAAGAAGTTCAGTGTGAAAATAACCTTAAACTGATGCATATTTGTGAGACTTCCTAAAAACTAAATATTGTCCCATGTTGTTCCTGCTGCTCCTCAGAAGCTCAGCCTGTAGTGCATGTGGTCTCCTCAAGAGAGCAGGATTGGACAGAGCAGGAAGTCTCCGTGGAGTCCAGCCCCACTATTATCTACCAGGAGGTGTCTGGTGGGGAATCCCAGTCTGCCACCTCCACTATCAAAGCCTTGCTGGAGCTGCAGCAGACAACAGGTGTGCGTTTACATCATAATGAGGCTATAGACTGAAGCTGTAATCAGAGCTGGAGCAGTGGGAGGGGCTTGTTTGTATCACCTGTACACGTTTCCCAGCTTTCATCTGACAGCTTTAGTGCTGCACATTTAAACCTTTATTGGAAGCTTTCTGTCAGACCTTTCAGAGCTGCTGGTCGTGAAAGCAAACAAACCAATCTATCAGCACACGGTAATCGTGTTTTTCACATGGGGCTCCACTTTCACATGAAGCTCACTGGGCTGTAAACCTGTAAAACTGGATTGAGGGGGAAGATGGGCAGATAAAAAAAATTTCCTGGAATATTTGATTGAGGAAATAATTTTAGATGGAATATTACGTAAGAGCAGCATTACGTAAGAGTCATTGATATTCACCTTCTTCTGCATGAACCCAGAGCAGTTCAACAGGTTTACTAATAATGAATATAATGCACCATCTATACACATTATTACAGTAAAATACAGTGAAATTGTGGCTTTTATTTAGTTGAACTCTACAGAGAGGCAGTCTTATATTTAAAAATAAAAGGTTTGCATTAGAAAATACACCTATTTGGTATATTTTCAACATTTTTATGTTTTAATTTGCTGTATCATTACAGTAAATTTATTTTCACTCCATATTTTGCCCTCGTCATCCGCGTCCCACCTGCTGCTGCTCTCATTCTCTAAAGTTTGTCCCATTTCTACAGTTTGAGAGCAACTATGCTAATGTTAGCTAGCTTTCTGTCTATCAGTCTGAAGTTATCATTCATACCTGCTCAACAGTCTCAGGCTATAAATGAGAAACTTTTATCTACATCAGTCTAAAATCAAGGACCCTTTGTTTGAAAAAATGTGCAAAGAATTCACCGGTGTTATCTCTTAAAAGGTTAAAGGTCAGTTAGCTTTGCGTGACTGTTTTCAAATGGCTTCTAAGGTAGCATACGTGAAACCCAACACTTCCTGCACAGATGTTTCACATTAAAAGCCCTCCAGTGGGTCAAATGGCAGAATTTCTTTCTTCCCCTCCTGGTAGGCTTTTAATGTGAAACACGTGCAGGAAGTGTTGAGTTTCATTAGTTGTCAAACACCAATTAAAATAATGCAAAGTTCTAATCAATTAGCGTTAATTTATGAATATGGACTCCCACAAACGAGAACCTATGACTGATCTGAATGAGTGCGTTGTGATAAATTTGAGTGTTTGTCCCTCCTGGCAGTGAAGGAGAAGGGAGAGTCCAAACCCAGACAGCACACCATCGACCTGAGCCAGATGGCCGTGCCCATCCAGTTGGCCCAGGAGAAGAAGCCAAGCCCGGAGTCGCCGAGGCCGTCCACCTCCGAGGCCGAACCCAGCACTGAGTACGTCACAGCAGGTACGAGGACTCAGCCTCCTGCATGGCACCCTGTCAGCAAATGTTAATGTTTGGAGACACTTAGAGAATGTAAAAATACTCACAAGTTAAAAGTTAAAGTCCTAAATTTAAAATTCTGTACTTTTCGAACTAGAAGCCTCACCTGTATATAAGCCGCACCCACTAAATTTAACAACTAAAACCACTAAAGCTTCTTCTTCAGTGTCGAATTTAACAGCCTCAGAGTTACTTCGTCGCACACTTTCTCGTTTATATTTGTTTATATTCGTCAATAAATTAGCCGCATCATAGTTTAAGCCGCAGGGTTCAAAGCGTCGGAAAAAAGTAGCGACTTATAGTCAAGAAATTACGGTAGTTACTCAGTAAAAGTACAAAATTATAACATATAGTACCAAAAATAAAAGCTGTCATTATGCCCTATTGTAGGTTTAACAATAATAATGTTGATTGTTGTGTTTAATTCATTTGTTGATTTATACTTTATATTAATAATCTGCAATGTAACTGGCAACTATTGTTCAAAATGATGACTTCAAGACTGTAGTAAAGTAGAAATAGTAGCTGGCAAAATGTAATTTTTTTAGTTAAAGAACAGATAACTCTGGCTTTTGCTTGGATGAGCACTTCAGAAAATTTACGTGTTCCACTGAATTTTTGTTATGTAATTGTCACCACCGAACACTTCCTCGTTTCAGAAGTGGCTCAAAATTTCGGGGGAAGAAACCAAAATTCAAGCTAAAACCTCACATCTGACACAGAAACACAGTTCTCTTTTTTTATTCATAGACAGAGAAAAGAGCTGTGTCATGAGTGTGTGTGTGTGTGTGTGTGTATGTGTCTGTCTGCCTGTCTGTCTGTCCTCTCGTTGCTCCTTGCTGACAGCATTACCTGTGATTTTCCTGCTCAGGTAAAGCCGGCAGAGTGGGATTGTCCTCAGAGGACGATGACGTCGTTATGTCGTCCAGTCAGCAGCCGGGGAAGCCTTACAAAAGCAGCCAGGTCACCGTGGTAACCAAACCAGCTGTTGTCTCCTCAGCAGCGGCGGCGTCACACGTCAGCCACATGGTGAGGACGCCTGAGAGCAAGACTGCAGATACTCATGTGTGCATAAAGGCTAAAATTAATGATTTTTTATGGCTGATTGTTGTAAATGGCAGCTTCAAGTCAACAAATATAAGAGATAATGTGGCACAGAAGGATTCAAAGTACATGAAACTGAATGTAGAGATGTTAGTTAACCTCTTTGTTTTGTTTCTGTATATTATTCTGAATATTTTAGGCCTCATAATCTACTTTGCCCGCCTCTCTTCTCTCAAATTATAAAGCATTTTCTAACTTATCACTTGTGATATTTAACCATCAAAACAGTTTTTAGATTTTTGTACTTAAGGCCTTGAGCTTTCCGTCTCCACCGTGTTACAACGAAGGTGGAGGAGCACCACTCTCTCACCACAATGCCAATCATTTTTCAGGGAAACTTTCGTCAGTCGAAAGTGCTATAGTTTCAATGAAAACTGTTCAAAGAGAGCGCTGAACAATGCAGCTGCTGAGAGCCGAAATGTTTTGGTTTTTACTGGCTGGCATCAATAAACAGAAACCTGCAGTGTTTTTCCCCACAAAGCCTGAATTGTTTTCATTCAGGTGAAATTTTATGTTTACAGTCGGATACAGAAACAGAAACTGTGCAGCAGCATCTATGAAAACCAGACACATGTAAACATAAACAGTAATGGTTGATTTAAAGTGAACTGAAGATGGATGTTTATTATGAACAAAAGCTGCAGAGACTTTAGATTTCCTGCCTTAATATCTGCCTCATTTGAGGGGTGATTGATAAGTTCTTTGCCTAAAGGGTAAGGAGTCAATAACAAAATAACAAATTCATTTTTTTTAAACAGTTCCTTCCTAAGTTTTCAAGCAAATCTGCATTTCTTACATAAGAGTGATTATGACATTGTTTCAGACTTTCTACATAATCACTCGTATGTAACAAGAACTGTACAACCCATCTCTTATACCTTCTACCTGAGGCCACAGATATATAAACAACAGTTACATTAATTTTTTTTCATTTTAATGTTTGAGGTTAAGGTTTTATTGACAAAGAAATGAATCATGATGTCAGAGTTCATTCTGTCACTCTTGACCTTTAAAACCTGGAAGTGGCCTCTTATTTTTAGTTCAGTATTTGTTCTGTAGATTTGAATATTTTAACTGCTTGTGTTTCATCTTTTTATAATGTTTATGTCATGTTGTATTTCTGCCTCAGTGGGGATGGATTAAGTGCCACCCTCCTCTTGATAACACCACTCAATGTTCTTCTTCTTTGTGGCTTTTTCAGCCCTCTGACAGCCACAGTAAAACTGAGACGGTGTTGGAAGTTGGCGAGATGGAAGGCGACACCTTGGACCCCCAGACGGGTTTGTTTTACCGCTCCAGTCAACCAGCTACTGATCCCATAAAACAAACCACCCACTCCGCAGGCGCTCAGCCGCCTCCGTTGAGCCAGGCAGAAGCAGAGCAGAGCCGACACAGCTCCGCCTCCACCCAGCCGCCGCCTCCGCCGCCGCCGCCTCAACTGCAGAGCAAACCTCAGATCAGCCAGCCTTCCTCCTCCTCCACCGCCTTCCCCTCCTCTCCTCCTCTGACCAAGAAACTCCCCAAACTACGGGAGCAGAGTCAGCCCAAACCTCAGGCGTTAACCCAGAGCCCCAAAGACCGACCCATGACTGCACCAGCTCAAGCCGGGTCAAAGGTCACGAGCCCGAGCACGCCAACCAAGCCCCCGATGACGCCGCAGCTCCCAAAGCTCCAGCAAGCACCCACATCCCACCACAGACCCCTGCACACATCCATGTCCCACCCTCCTCCGCTGCAGGCGCATCACCCCGTCAGCACCGAGAAGACTTCCTCCAGCCAGGTGAGCGTTTTTACAAGAAGAGAAATTAATGATGCGATGCGTTTTCTCCTCTTAAGTGAAGTGTCTTTCTGGAGTTTTTAAGAGAATTGCTCTGTAATTGCTGTCATGCTTTTCCTCCTTCAAAATTCCTCCCCCAACTTTTGTCATTTTTCATAATGACTTTTACGTGACACCTGAGGGTAACCAGCTCATGTGAAGGTGCTGGGTTTTTCCTTACTTCCTGTCAGATTAAATAAAACATTTGTAATGTTTACTTTAAACAGGCTGCAGTCCGATTGGCAGCAGGAAACAGATTTATTGTTTAAACACCGGCTGCAGCTGCTTCTCTTTTCTGTTTTCTGTCACTATGATTGAATTCTGACAGTCGGTCAGTCAGAATAACAAAGGCGTCATTTTTTTTCTCCCTTTCTTGTGAAGTCATTAGTCTGACTGATTAATGGCTGTAATAAAAAATTATTTTATATGGCAGCTTTAATACTTTCCCTAAGTGAAATGAAATAGCATGTTTTGTTTTCTGAATATATATCTTCTCTGTGTTGTACTGTTGGAAAAATATCATAATCCAAAAGGGAGATATTAATACTTTGTCTACCTGTCTAAAAAACATGAAACTTTCCCTCTGTGAAGACAGAAATCTGGTTTTTATACAGTTTTCAAACACCAGTTTTCTTGCTTTAGTCTCCCTCCAATTCAAAAACATGAACATACATGAACCTGCTTTTGACTATAAAAGGATGACAGATCTTTCTCTCTAAATTTAAAGTTATATTTCTTAAATAAGTCTTTTTCTCTTTGTCAAATATCTTCACCACAGCAGCCAATCATCACACAGAGCGCCACCGTGACCAAGATCACATTCGGCAGCTCCCATCATTCATCGCCGGTCTTCAGCAGCGGCGAGGCCACCGCCAAGCTGATCCCAGAGTCCAGCTCCGGGTCCTCAGGAGACAAGTCCTCAGTGTCGGACATCCTGAAGATCTCCATGATGGAGGCAGAGATCGACCCCAGCACGGAGCCCATGGTGGTGGATTCATCCAGCGACTGTGGCCCCCTGGGGAAGGCCCTGGAGGTCCAGACCGTGTCAGGGACACTGGACTCGGGCCAGTTCATCAGCAGCTCGGGGGCCTCGATGCATCACACAAAGTCCCAGCAGTTCAGCTGCATGCAGGGTCTCACAGCACAGAGGAGCAAAGAAGACCTGGAGGTCATTGAGGTGAGATATTTATAGTTAGAGTTATTAATCCCAGAAGTCCAGTCGGACGGATGTTTGGTTTATGTTTTTCACATATTGATCTGTTTATCAAAACATGTAATAAAACTCAGTCTTCATATGATGGAAGCCTGCAGAAACATCAGACTGCATTAATAACACAGAGGGAAAGAGGTGGTTATGTTTTCAATATTGATGAGGTACATTTTGTGTAAATGCATTAATTTGTTTTCAATGAAACTGTTCATTTTACTAAATATCGTGTACTGGAACTATTTGTAGGCCAAGAGATATCAGAGTAAAACTGATCTTCACATTATAATGCACAAAAAAAATACTAGCTTTAACTTAAGGTCAAAAAATTGTGTCTAAGTTAGCTGGAAAACACCAAAATTGATCAACTGAAGATTCAACATCCACGATTAAAGTCTTAAACAACAGAAATCAGACCCATCCTCTGAATTAAACAAAGAGAAAATAAGAGATTTTAACTGCTAAGGTTCAATATATCTTTAAACTCAGTGCAGAAATATTTACATATTTTTTATCGTGATGTATCAGTACATACTTCAACCAAAATGTGACTGATGCATGCAGGTGATTCCTCAGTACTCCATCCTGCCGGACTCCAGTCAGTCCAACGTGGTGGTGGAGCCCAGCGGCTTCCTGGAGATCACCAACTACACCAGCCAGCAGCTGGAGGAGGACAGCCCCATGGAGCAGGAGGTGGACAGCAGCAACGACGAGGCCACGGCAGCAAGTCCTCCAGACCAACCATAACCACTCCTTTCTGAAGACACAACAAGGAAGCAGAGCAGATTAAGGAGACTAATGCTTTGTTTGTGGCCTCGGATCCATTGGACAAAAGACTTAAGGAGAGCAAGAACACTCTTTGTTTTTATGTAAATATTAGTTTGTTCATAACAAGTATTTCTTTTTTCCTCCCCCACGACTGATGGCACATGTGGTTTTTATTGCCAGCGAGGAGCATTGGGTGTAAAACGTGGGAGAGCGAGGTGAAAGGATTAGTTTTAGTGCAGCTCGAGACAGTTGGAAAGCTGCCTCTCTAAACATTCAGGACTTAATTGTTCCAGGATGTTGACATTGTTCCTCGCAGGACTTTGCGAGACCGTTACGCATTCATGAAATTGATTATTTGGATTTTTTTGGGCACCGTGCCTGGTGCCACTGTGCGTCATTTCAGAAACATCTAGCTGGATCAGACAATGTTTGTTATGTTGATGTCCCGAGTTTCAAAATAGTTGCTTTGGTCTCTCAGATCTTTGTACAAAATTCCCCTCCAGTTAATAGAACTAAACTTTGATGATCTGAAAGTTTTTCCATAAGGTGAAGGTGTTTTCTTTTGACTGAAGTGCAACTTCATAAATTTCCAACACAGATCCAATAAGAACTTAAGTTTTCAAATGTGAGAACAAAGCTGGAGCAGATTGAATTGCTGCATTGAACATGAAGCAGAACCAGAACCAGGAAGAAGGATGAAGTCCAACATATATGTTACTGTTTAGTGTAACTGATGTAATGTAAAAAAAAAAGATTAGATTTCATTTTGTAAGATATATTCTGGAGTTCAAAAAGTTGCTGTGAGAATTTCACTGAGTAAGCATTTGCTTCTTGCATAGTGTGTTTGAAAACTATGCATTTCTTTTATACTTTTTCAAACTAGATGACTAGTTGAGAAAAATCATTTAATCTGCACAATAAACCCGCTGAGTAGAACGTTTTAGTTTATACAGTTTTATTGATTGCAAGTAAAAACGAGAGTCACAGTGAAATAATGTGTTCAAATCCTTTATGAAACAGTTTCCATGTTCACATCTAACAAAGTCGATAGTTTCAGTTTATAAACTGTAAAATTTGCATTTTTAACTCGAACTGAGGTAACCCTGAAGACATCCCTGTGACATCATCTTGTACTTTCAGATGAAGTTCATTCAGAGCAACTAAAGACTGACTTTATTCTTAAAAAATTTGGTGGAATTTTGTTTTTACTCAGTTCTTTTTTTCTTTCAAACTTTTTACAGAAGCAACACAGGAAAATGTTTTTTGTTTTATAGCAAACTGATCACTGCCAAGGAACCACCCGTTAATCCACGCTGAAGCAGTTAAACAGGTTAATCAAGTAATTTAGATTCAGTTCATCATTCAAAATGACTTCACTAGTTAATAATTTTAAGAAGGAAGTTATGGGTAAAATTTTTTGCTGAAATTCCTTTTAAGAGGGACTTCCTTGACAAGAGAGATATTATGGAGAAGCTTGTTTTAAGAGTGCTGTGGTGTTCACAAGGTTAACTCACCACTTTGGTTTGTGGTGTGGCTGGAAAAGGTAGTTCTGTTTGAGGCTAAATAAAAACATTGTTACATTTGTAAAACAGTCTGGATGCAATAAAGTTTCATTTGAATGTGTCTTCACAGCTCGGAGCATCAAGTGACCTGGATCTGAGCTTTAGTGCTGATATTTAATATTAGAAGAAGATCTTTTAAGTAGAAATGCTTTTTAAAAAATACAGATGCATTTAAAAATCTTGCTTAGCTGACTTGTTTTACTTTCAGATTATCGATAATGTGACAAATTTTAAAGTTTGACATCCACAATATATTCGACTGAAAGTGTAACATAAAGTTTTGCTGTTGCTGGGGTCCACTTTAAGGGCCTCAACCCAACTCTTGAACCACAACATACTCAGATTCTTAGGACACATAGATCAGATTTTATAGAGTTTTATTAGCTATTTTTGGCCACATAGAGCTGTTTTATATCTATTTGCACTTGGCCTTAAATTGGCTCCAGCAGCCAAAAAAAAGGTTTTCTGGAATTTATGGTGACTCCTACTGACAAATGTAAAAACATATTTATTGCATTATAAAAAGTATTCGAGCCAAGTTTTGTGTTTACTGGGTTAGAGGTTTTTTCTGTTGGCTCTGCACACTTGTAAAAGTCATAATGCACACTCCCTGGTAGAGTCCAGCTCCATACGACTGCTTTTCCTCCTCATGTTGAAAGTGATCCACTGGGTTCCTGGGGGCTCATATCCAGCCTGCAGAGTCTGATTGGTTGGCTTCAACCTGGAGACATGTGGATCTGTTTAGGAGCATGCAGACTTAACCATCCCTCATGCCTTCACCCCTGCTTGGATAATGTTGCCACAGTTTACCCTGCTCTGCTGACTCACCTGACTGAGAAACAACTAGACTGAACAGTGAAAACCACATGTTTTCTTTCAAGGAACAACAAGATTCAACCTTTTTTTGTGTTAATTAGCTTAAATATTTAGCGGATTTAAAGAAACTGAATAAAAATAATCTAGTGTTTTATCTGGTGCCAACTTTCCTCTCTCTATAGCATCAAAATTGTCAGTGTAAAAAACAACCCCAGACATCTGAATCAGGAGGCTATGAGGACTTTTGACTGTACCACAAAAATTTCACACCACTTTCAACTGTTAATAAATGCTAAATGCTAATACATTGCAACAAGCTAATACGCTAAGTGTTATTTAATAATCGTTAGTCTGTAGCGATGCGATGTTTCCGAGTTAACATAGTTGTTTTTATAAGTATTTCGTATAAGTAGGTGTAATTATCAGGCGAGGTCTATTGACATTACACAGGGGGGCGCTGTTGCGTTGTGGCTTAAGTAGCTTTAACGAGTTTGTCCGAAGGAGAGAGGAAGAAAAAATGACTTCCGGGTCAGATTTGAAGATGATGCTCAAAAGAAACACAAAAGGGATGTTATTAGAGACTCTAAGAGCAAAAAGCAACTTAAAAAACTGTTTATTTTTTCACCCTACTCTATAAACTGTTAACATTAACCCTTTTAAACTGGATGAAAACATCGAGGCGCCTGTTAGCGGACTAGAAACATGGCTGCCACTCCCGAGGAAAACTGACGACTCACCTGCAGAGACCAACAAGAAAACAGTGACCTAGCTAAGCAGGTAAGCTATCCTCACACACATCTCACAAGAAAGGCTGTACTACATGAAACTATGGAAGATTAAGACACATGTTTACCTGTGATGCAGCAGGTAAGGGGAAATGCACTATATTACGATTTTGCTAGTCGTAGAGTTAGCATTAATCACAAGCCAAAGTTAGCATAGCGCCTGAAAAAGTGCTAATGTAACTGTAATTATTGTGTCAAACCGAGGTGAATGGTATTCAAGAAAACATGCCAAAGTTAACATGGATGTGAGCTTTTGCGGTGGGGATGTGAGTATCTTATTTGTAGCTTTAGCCACTTGTAGCATGAGCTTACCTGCTCAATGCAAGAAATATAACCTCAGGCTCAGCGTCTGTAAACAAAACTTGACAAAGCTTTTTTTGCTTAAAAAAATCATTCAGAGCAAATTTAGTTATGTGAAATTTACCTGCATGCTTGAAAATCCAGTAAATATCTCGGTGTGAAAAGGGTCTGGGTGTAAACTGCAAATTCTAACTAGCTTAGCAGGGCAGCAGTAGCACTAAAGTTTTACCATGCACGTATCCTCCACATGTTTCTGTATATATATTTGGTGTATGCAAAGATGTTTGAGTATTTGCTACTATTATTATAGGGTCTTTTGTCACAGTTGGTGTCATTTTCAAGGAGTATTAATTAGATAGATAGATAGATAGATAGATAGATAGATAGATAGATAGATAGATAGATACTGATGATTGACTATCATGTGAGCTGTTTCATGGCTGTCAATGGGTTTTATTTTATCTGAGGACTTTGTTGCTTGATTAATGTAATTTAAGCATATTGTTGCATTGAATGTTGCAGGTGTAGACTGCGGACTCTTCAGTATTGACTACACATGTATTCAATAAAGAGGCTTTGTACTTTCCTTTGATAAATAGCTGCAGTGTGCTAACGACTCATACATGCAGGCGATTTGAGGACAGGCCGAACTGTTACAAGTCTTTCTTTAAACTCATAAAAACATTCTTTCATTTATAATCTCATCTGGGAAGCCTCATCGGTCCCCAATCAGTTCGGTAAAGCTGATGAAACCTTTTGGATAAATGATGAAATATCGTGAAAACAGGACAAGTCCAGCAACATTCGATGGATGACTAAGACTTTTCATTGAAATATGCTGATAGACGGTATGTTTGGTGGTCTGTTGGACCTTGTCGGAAAGATTGAGGGTGTAACACGGCGGGTAAGAGTTTCCTCCAGCATATCGGTCACTAATCATCAGGGCCAGAGCAGCATTCCTCAAGCTTGAGTTTACTTGATTAGTCTTCTTTTAGCCCTGTAGTCGGGGTGAGTCCACCCTCAGTCCTACTTGGAAAGCTCACAAAGTTCCTCTCCACTAGAAAGTATTGATTAAAGAGTAACTTCAAACAACAAAACATTTATTTAAACATCACTGTCAGGAAACGTTTCTCCGCAGGAGGTTAATTATACCGTGTGCTGCTTTACAGGCCTTTTAAGAGCTACAATGGCTCTTTATTGTAATTGATTAGTTTGTGAGAAATGTGAGAGTCCAGCGAGTCATTGTGGTTTTGTGGAACCGCAACCTTAAACTTGTTTCAGTGTTTAGTTGAAACAATTCAGATGCTTTTACACAGTGATCATTCAGACTCAGTAATTATTCAACCACTTACACCTACAAATCACAACCCTGACATACTATTACCTTATAAAGTTAGCAAACAGTTTATTAGCATCAGTAAACGGTTGAGTGGACTCGGAGCACGTTCACTTAAAACCACAAATTTCAACCTCATGGTGAAGCCGGAGTTAGGAGATCACCATGAGGTTGACGTGGGAAACATGATAAATGGGCTAAAGTTCACAGCAATCCATCAAACAGTTGTTGATATATTTTAATCTGGATCAATGTGGTGGAAAGACGGACACTATTGTCTCCAGAGGAGCTTGTTCTTTGTTTCGTTTGTTTTGGTGTTGAATCAAAAATTTCTTGGGGTTTGTAGTTGTGCTAGAAACATGAACTTGTGACCTTAATATTTCTAAAATCCTGACTATCCCCTGGCCTCGTTGAGTGTATTATCCAAAGTAAACGGTACAATTTTTCAGATTTCTCATGGCAGAAATTTCAGAAATCAATATCTAAAAATTTGGACAAATAAAATAAAAACTTTCTGCTTCATATCGCAGAGTTACAACATGAAATGTTATTGTTATTCAGTTCAACTGTCTCTTTAAAATGAAAAATTTACTTTTTAAAAGAAATATTCACAGTCTTGCTTAAAAACTTTTGTTATCTGCTCACCTTGAGATTAATCATAGCACATCAATCAATTAACTCCTCAGCATGTGAACGGATTAATAACTAAGAAAAATTAGATATTGTGTTTGTTTCTGAGCCACACGGCCATGCTGAGGCCAAAAAGTGCTAAATTCAAGAGTCATACCAGACAATACCAATGTAAATACATGAGTGATGATGATTCACGAGTATTTCCATCTGTTTCAAGTCATGAAAGTGTTTCTGGGAGGACGTCAGCGGAGATGGATGTGCATGCTGACCTGTGTGTTTCTGTGTGATTGGCTGTGCCTTGCTCCATGATCTCCAGCCTCGCTGACTGGCAAACGGAGAGCAGACAGCATCCTATTATTCATGCAGAGTAATCCCAGCTCTCCCACACACTTCTCACTATCCCCATTTACCACCGAGGATCATGGGAAAGGTCGAAGTTGACTTGCTTGCTCTCCTGTAGTTGCATGAATTTGATGAGGTGCTTGATTCACATTAAGCTTTCCTATATTTTTTTATTTTTGTAATTGCAGTTGTTGATCTGCTTAACAGCTGTTGTGCTTAAAGTGTGTAAACACTGAGGAGGACAGCAGACAAAATGCAAACAGGACACACACTCAGGACAATGCTATCATACATCCTGCATCTGCTGTTTCTGCTAAACAATAAAGGGCATATTCACTCTAATTGCTTTGAGGTTTTTCCAAGAACATTGTGTTTAGAAGTTTATTCAGCTCAGAGTCGGGTTTTTATTTCGTGAGCAGGTCGAGATCTTGGGCATGTGGCTCTGAAACAAACACCAGATCATGCCAACTTTCCCGTTTTATTGTACACGCACATGCTGAAGAGTTTATCTAACAAAAGTTTGCACCTCAATAGGATTGGGAATATTTCTCTGAGAAGGTAATCTGACTGATTTTAAAGGAACCGTTACTGTAATTACAAAAAAAATGATTTTCTGGCTTACCTTTGGTGGCATATAACAGATAGTTTTGGTTTTATTTTCTCTCTGAGAGAAAAATTCAGCATCAATGTGCTGAAAAAGTGACTCTAATAATCCAGAAATCACACTGAAAACAAGACCATAGTCCGGATCTTAGAAAAAACAGTGGTCACAAGTTCAACTTTTTCCAAGGACATTTTCCAACCCCCCCAAAAATGTTTTGACTAGACATTAAATAAACAAACATATGGAAAAGATATGGAGCATTTTCCTCTCCTAGCTAGCAGAGCGGCTCGAGGGATGGTCGTGTCAGTGAGCTGATCCACCACTTCGGGTCAAGATTAAAAATATCTCAGCAACTAGAAGACAGATTACCAATAAATTATGTGTTTTTGACATTTATGTGTCCCACGTGATGAATCCTAATGACTTTGGCTGACATTTCATCTGGCACCACCATATGGTTGACATTTGTAGTTTAAGCATCCTCCCAAAAAAAACTAGCAAGAAGCTGCTGAGTCTTTACAAAGTTTTGGTGAAACATTGAAGGTTTTTTAGTGATTTTTGGTGCAATCACTCATGTTTTTTCACTCAAAATTTCAGTTTTTCTTACATTTTTATTAACCTACTTTTTCAAAATCAGTTGTTAATTGAAAAAAAACCACAAAAATATCCCCCTTTTTGTTTGTTCACAGCAGGTGTTCACATGACACCGGACTTGTTTTCTCTTTCTTCTCACTTTCCTCACCAAAATGTGTGATTAAGTGACCTCCTCCTCCCCCTTTGGTCATGCCTCAGCCTATAAAAGAGCCTTTTTTTTTGATCTCGGCATGACTAAACTGTGATAAACACAGGTAAATATTCAATTATGACTCAATGCCTGGTCACAGAGAGGAGGAACAGAGCTTGAGGTCTGCTTCCAATTAAGGACCCACAAATATTTCCCGTAGGCCTCCTCTGATTCTATCTGTGCTCATCTCATAAACAAGAAGAAAACGTCGTGGAATTTAACAAAAGAGCAGGAAAAGTCTCTGGGAGGAAATGATGCTTTTCTGCAGGGTGGTGCAGCTGCAAGAGGCTGGTAGGACTCCACCAGAACTTTGTTTTGTCTTTCGGTTTTGAAAGGTTGAAGCAACAATATGGATTTTATAGATTTTATTCAGCAGGAGCTCAGTTTTCCTCATCTCCTTATGGAGGAGAAGCTTCCACCTCTGTCTATTTTTTACTTCCCCTTGGAGAGGTGATACCAATGCTGGAATATAAATAAAGTCGGAGCCAAGTAATTTCATTTGATCTCCTTGTAGATTTCCTGGAACCATGAAAGTTAGAGGGGAAATTGTGCCAATGTTTCAGTGATTCAGACAATTTTTTTAGTGAAGTCATCCATTAAGACAATAAGTGTTTCTGTAGTTTTCACGGGTGGAAAGTACATTTAGTTAAGTGCTGCTCTTGAGTTCAATTTTAAGACGCTTGTACTTCACGTCAGTCATTTCTTTTTCTACAACAAAATGGTTCGAAATGGATTCTGATCTCAAACCACTTTGGTTAAGATGTGGTTAGGTTTGTGCGCAGCAATTACTCGCTTAGAAAAAAGATGGTTTAAAGAGCTTAATGTTGAAGGAAAGAGACCGGCTGAAGGAAAAGCATCTGAAGGACTTAGTGCACTGTGACGTCACCATATTCCCGTGTTTACTCTGGATGGATAAACAAGCCCTTAAAATAACTAAACTGAACTAAATGGCTTAATATGTCACGTGTATTTGTAGGTTTGGTTAGACTTCGGCACAATACGACTCGGGAAAGTTCATGTGAGGAAACAGGAAAGGTTCAAGTTCAGCTGTCTCCTGTGTCAAAGTCACACCTTTTGTTTAGCAACTCATCCATCCACACTGCTCTACTCCCTCTGTGGACTTTGTAGCTGTAAAAACATCTATATTTTTCCTCTGTTTTGTACCAGAAAGACACCAGATTTAGGCTTTTTCATTGGTGGTAAACATTTACAGGTGATGCTGAAGTTTTCTTGATCAGTCTAATGAACAAACAACCGTGCTACAACAGAATATATATAACTAAGATATCACAGTCTATAATCACCCCTCTTTAATAAGTAAAATTCATTCAAAATAATCCTACTTGAGTCAAAATACAGAAAAATAGCAGTGTTAATAATAGTATTGTTCAAATTCTGCAGAAAAAACTCCCCTCCGACCCTTTATTGTAATGATATATGTTATATGTTACATTATTAGCTTCATTATTAGTGTTTAAGCATCGTTTTATTATTGTAGCTTCTTGACGTGGAGCTAGTTTGAACAACTTTATACACAGTTAGCTTGTTTAGTCCAGTGCTCTCAGTTTAAATCCTGGATAACAAAGTCAACACGTTTGGAAAACACTGTTTTGTTTTGTTTTTTTTTTAATTTACTACATTATCTTAATTATTTTTGTAATGTTTTAAATCAAAACACATCTGTTCAGTAAATGTAGTGAAGTAAAAAGTACATTATACTCCTTTAAAAAGTAGTGAAGTTGAAGTATTACAAAGTGTAAAATAGAAATACTCAATTACAAGCACATCAAATACAGTGTACAATACTCAGTGCTCAGTTATTATAGATAAAAACTGTAAGTTCTATATGTATTTATACAAAAATATCAGGATTTAAATGTGATAACTTAAAATACTTCACACTTCATGAGCTTCTGGTGAAAAGGATTAAATGTGAGACACATTACAGTCCACTTCAAGTCATCAGTTATGCAACAGAGGGGCCGCACTTTTTAATTAAGACAAACACAACTCGGATAAACACTGTCTAGACAGCTAAAGATACCAGATAAAAAGGATGCAGATTACTTCTGCTGTTTCCTGTTGCTGCGACTGCACCGAGCAAACGTCAGATAAGCAAATCCTTGATTATAAATTGCATCCAGACTCACTAAAGTAAATGCACTAAGGCAGGAGATGAAGCCATGTGTTTTTTTGTAATCATTTCACGTGCTGCTAAAAATATCTTCTCAGTTACTTAAGTTGTAATAATGTTTGTTTAAATTAAACAAGATTCTTACAAATATGTGCGGACAAAACTTAATTAATTATTAAGAGCAAATACAAGCTTCAAAGCATTTAGGAGATTCTTCAAAGTATCTTATTAACACTTCACAGAGTTCAAAAACAGCTTCACTGTGTGATTCAGAGCGACATTTAAAATTAAAATTAAAGAGAAACACCCACTCACATTTGGATATTGCAGAAGTTTACATCAACGCGGTGATTTATTTTTAAGTCAAGCTATTTCAGATTTAATATTTTTTGCCAAACATCTGCAAGGTTCCCCTTTCTGTCTAACGCAGAGATAAAGACATTTTTCCCCTTTGACGTAAAACAGCCGTTGGCCTGCGGACGACTTCCTGTACCACCCTGGACGGTAGATTAGCTTCAGTAACTGTGAGTCTTTCTCCTGGGGGCAGGAGGGGCAGGAGGGGCAGGAGGGGATGGAGAGTCTGAGTCACAGAGGGTAAAAGGCTTTCATTAGGCAGATAATATAAAGCTTCTCATGCTGAACAGCACTTTCTCAGTCTTTAAGCCGCAACCCAAACATAAACACAGGAGGGAGAAAGGTTTAAAAAAAAAAAGAAAAAAGCTTCATCTTTTGTGAGCAAAAGAACCAAAACAAATGAAGCAATGAAATGAAACTTATTAAATTAATCAGTTTATTTCTTATGTGAGTCATGAGTCTCAAATTATTTGTGCTGCCTTATTATCATCCCGTCATAAAAACAGATTGAATTGCACTAAACTTAACTGTGTCATCAAACTACCTCTTTTGTGTTTATTGATTTGGTAGAGCGACCTCTAGAGGCAGAATTTCACATTGTGCATTTAAGTAAAAGATCTGATTGTTTACGCTTCATGTCAGGCTCCTAAAACACGAGACCACCGGGATCTTTCAGAGGTTTTGTGTTGATAAAATCCCATCTAGGGTTGAACTTTATTTGGTCAACCCACCCTTTAAAGGAATTATGAATTAATAAATCAAAAATGGTCCGAAATGAAGCACTTTTCCTTTAAAACTGGTCATGTAAAACCAAATTATCAGCTGTTTTCATGTGCAACCGCTAAATGCAAACAGTGGACGTCTGCTTAGATATTATTCTTATGATTGTTAGACTCATTTATACATTTTATGGCAGATAAGGGGATTTTATATTGATACAACAACCGCTAACCTGGTAAATTGTCAAGTTTACCACGTGTTAAAGTGAAACACCATGACCTATAAACTTGTCCATGGTTAACACTGGAAGTCACCAGTTTGGTGACTATTTAAAAAGAAAACATTTCATGGTGGTAAGCTGAAAACTTTCCAACTTCACAAATGCACCTTTACAATGTGAAACTCCTCTATTGTCTTTTTTTTAAATGCCATTTTTAAAACAGGTGCTTTTGTTTTGGAAGTCAAAATGCTCTTCTGTAAAAGTTGTCATGATCTTGGAGTGTGCAGCTTATTAGTTTTATGCAACAGGAATTCAGGGAAATTAAATTCATGAGTGAAAAATCATTGTAGACAAAAAGTCTTAATATGAGCTGCTGTGTTCAGAGGTTTACATTCGTTCATAAAACCTTTATTTAAGTAAAGACACTTAAAGTAACCTTAACCCTAATGATGATAACATGATGCTTTTTGTTAAAAAAATCATATAATCTCACACAATAACTGTAGAAAATTCTTTTGGTACATTAAATTACAAAATGACGGCACAAGATGAGAAAATTTACAAGTTAACTTGACCTGTAGTTTAAAATAATAATGATAATAATGATAATAATAGGATAAACACAATAAAATTGCACATTACTGTGGATCTCAGTGTAGAGCACAACCTTACTGCACTAGATTTCATGGTGATTTAAGCAGGAAAGTATCGTGGGCGTATATTTATTGTATTTCTATATGAGAGTATGACTGTATTGTTTCAGTGGTTAATCTGTCTTTTAGTTCCCCTTTTTTTTATTTCAAATTAATGGATGTTGTTTCCAAAATAAGCACCAGATGCCTGGGATCAATACTGAAAAACATACAGGTATAAAACGTCCAGCATAGGTTTTTTATTATAAAACATTATTTATTTCTTAGTGTTAACAATCACAGAACAAGATACAGTCACACAAACAAACAAACAAAGAGGACATTTAAAGTGCAAACTACATGAAGGGTAAAGGACGTGGTGATTGCTTCATAAAAACTCTCAGATGACTCTCCACCTACACATACTTTGTCTTATTATACTTCATCGTATGTGAATGGAGCTTTTGTTTGATGACCTTATGTAGTGTTGTGTACTTTATTTTTAGCTTAAAGGAAAATTCCTGTCCGAGATACTTTTGCACTGAATGTCACTGAATGAAGATGTTGTTCCAGCGTCGGTTCTCTTCCTTAAATCTGATTTACCCTTTTCTCACTCACTCTTGTATCTTCAATAACCATTCAGTCAATCCTTAAATATTATTTCCTATTGTGCTAATAAGTTAAATGAGAAAATTGATCTTCTGGTTTAGCTTGGAAATGGGGAGCAGCTAGCTTAGCATTTTCAAAAAGTAACAAAAATACCTTCAGCACCTCTGAAACTTAAAGATGATCATATTGTTTCTTGTTCTTTTAATGTTGGTTACCTTTTGGCACAGCTAGGTTAGTATATTTCCCCAGTTTTCAGTCTTAATGCTAAGCTAAGCTAGCTAGCTGCTAACTGCTAACTGCTGCTAACTTTCAATCTCCTCATCTAATGTTCATTGTGAAAGCGAATAAGTGTATTTCCTAACAAGTCTTCATTTTTTAAAACATTTTACAGTTACATTTCGGTCAGGTCTGTCAGTGGAGAAGATGGTCTACAGTGCTCGAGTGTTTTAGTGTGGAATTTTCCTTTTTTACATTCAAAAATAAAAAGATTAACATGTGACTTGGTGTTAGAAACGAGCAGGAAACACCCCTGCTTCGGCCAAGCTTTTGAGTTGCAGTTCCTGAAATGCCCACTAGACATCGACTGCAAGAAGTCCGTTTAGAAAAAGCCCCATTTTTTTTTCTCTTAAAAAACAAGTATAAAAATATTCTTCACAGGAAGTTTAAATAGTCTTTTGTGTTGCCTTTTTTGCATTGGGGATACCAAAGCACATACTTCTTCATTGACATGTGTCACAGTCATTGTGGTCGTCTCCTGCATCTCCTTCATCTCCTGTCTGAGCTTCACCCCGGCTTCTTCCCCTTCGACCAAGTTTGGGATTTTCTTTTATAGCAAGACGGTGATTAAAAACCCCAAAAAAGGCCTGAATTCTTCCTATTAAAAGACTCTGAGTGACATCAAAGAAACTACATTCAAGTCTTTTTACTGTCTCTGGGGAAAAAACAACCTTCTCAGGAGAAGAAACAGGGAAAAGTCAAAAGTTAATTCCTACATGTCCTTGCAAGTGCAGTGTTCATTCATCATTAACATCACGCACTAAAGCTTCGGTTGTGCTTTCGTTTTCTTGAATGGCAACACTTGACCAGCAGTGCCAGCACGACCAGGATAAGCAACGCCGTCAGCACAACAGCAATAATATAGTTCGGGATTCCTGCTTTGTGACACATCTCCTGGGTCACCTTCCCGATGTTGACCGGTTCTGAATACTCCTCGTGAATGCAGGTCACCGTCTCGAAGTCGGGAACCTTCACGTCTGAGTGGTTGACCATGTGGAGGAGGCCCAGGTTGCTGCAGCAGCTCAGAGGGTTGGAGCCCATGTAGAGGGTTTTTAGTGAGTGCTCCAGAACGAGCAAGGTGCTGTACTCCAAGGTGACCAGGTTGTTGTTCTGCAGGTTGAGGGACTCAATGGAGGACTCTTTGTTCCACATGGGTAGAGTGGTCAGCTGGTTGGTGGACAGGTCGATTGTTTTGAGGCTCGTCAGCGAGGACAAGTCTGTATTCAAGCTGGAGATGTTGTTTTCCCTCAAGAGGAGGTGAGCCAGGGAATGCTCCAGACCTGAAAGGGAGTGTTTGTCCATGTCTAAACCCGGGTTCAGGGATAAATCCAGCACCTCCAGAGGGGTGTTGGCAAACGCATTTGCAGGCAGGGTCCTCAGATTGATTTCAGAGAGGTTCAGGAACTTTAAGTTTGTAATGGAAGTGAATGAGACACAGTTTGAAGGATCCTGGTGGTTTTGGTCCAAGATGCAGATTTCCAGATTGTTCTGCTGGAGCTGCAGGTGTTTGATACTTGGAAGTCTTTGAAATATCTGATGGTTCAAGGTGGTGAGATCATTTCCTTGAAGGAAGAGTTCCTCTAGTGATTGCAGAGTGTTTTCACCAAATGTCAGACTTTGCAACGAATTATAGCTGAGATCAATACTCTTCACTCTCTGCAGAAGATCCTGATTAGTGATAGAAAACGAGTTGATGCAGTTGTTGCTCACATTCAGGACCTCGAGTGATCCCATGCAGTTAAAAAAGGGCTCTGGTAAGGATTTTAATTGGTTGTAACTCATGTCCAGGTATCTCAGGCATGAAAAATAAACAGTTGTGTTTTCTCTGGGACTCTCTGAGACTTTGATGCTCTGGATTCGGTTTCGTGAGACGTCCAGGTATTGAAGCACATTTTTTTCAGGGAGAAGAGGAAAATAAGTCATTTTGTTTTCACTCAGATCTAAAAACACAAGTTTATATCTATTTGTGGATCCTACGCTTTTGAAACAATCAATGCTGTTCTTGCTGAGGTTCAGCACTTCTAAGTTATACAGATTGAAATCTGTGATGCAGGTGATTGAGTTCTTGGACAAATCAAGTTCAGTCAGATGAAGCAAAGAGTCAAAAGCTCCATGTTCAATCTCCAAGATGACGTTATTGTGGAGGCTGATTTTCGTCAAGAACGAGGCTCCGCTGAAAGTATTTTGTGCTATTTTGGTGATGCTGTTGCTGTTCAAAGAAAGATTTACCAGCAACGGAGAATCTGCCAGGAAATAGTCAGACATTCCTGTATACAACCCATTGTTTGAAAGATCAAGTGACTCTACAGCTGTAAGAGGCCCAATGTTGATTTTGGAGAGAGCGAAAACATTCAGATGATTCCTGGACAGATTGAGGACTTTTAGATCAGTCATGTCTTCGAAGAGCCCCGGCTGGATGAAGCTGATCTTGTTATTGTGAAGATTCAGATGATGGAGGCCGGTGTGGTACGCTAGAGTTTCCTGGGTGAGATTTTGCACCTGGTTGCGAGAAAGGTCCAGCATTTGGACGTCGGGAGGAAGGTTGACGGGGGCACCTCTTAGGCTCAGATTGCTGCAAAACACATCCATCTGGACCTACGAACGAAGACAAACACACAAGTCTGAGGATGTCGGCGCTCTGCCAGATTGCCTGACCATGACACAATGCAGACCTAATGTTTAAGGCTCATGTGGAGGGTCGAGTTATGAGTCAGTGTGTCTGCCAAACAGTCCTCTGAGGTTTATGATAGTGAGTTATCCTCATGAAAAAGCCTGTTTTTTTTTTACAATTTCTCTTTAAATTAATTTGAAATGGTAACAGATATTTATTGACTAATTACTTATCCCTCACGCTCACGATGTTTTTGAACAAGTTTTGTGAGAGAGGTTTTACATTTTTTTTTTAAAAAAACACACCTTTATTACCATTCCACAGTTTTTCGTCATCTTCTCTCCCTTTTTCCCTTTATAGATTCAAATATTTAGGTTATTAAGTGTAGTTGATAATTGAAACCACATGGCCGGAGACCCTCGTGTCCAAAAACAGCTCATAAAACTGTCTCCTTCTCTGCTTTCTCTCTTAGACAGAGAACATTGAACTTCTCTGAATATTTGTGGTATGCATAAAAAAATAAAGTGACATTCCTCCATGTCAGCCATAAACAAATACATGATTAGATAAAGGACTTCTAGGAGGGCAAAACATTGCATATTTGTCTTTATTATCATGAAGAAATTTAAAACATGATCTTTTCTGTGTGACAGATGTTGTCTATAAGGAATGCAGCTGTTTACATTCCTTAAAAGTCTGAACTTCAGCCTGTGTGTGTTTAGCATGTGATGTGCAGCATGTATGCGGTGGTTTACGTCACACTAAGTCAATTATACTGTAACAAATGACCACATGTCCAACAGCTCGGATCCAAGGGAAGAAACAGGGACTTTGACTGGTTGTTGTGATCATTTCTCTCCTTCAGATTCAACCTGTGGTCATGCTTTTCTAGCGTGACTTCAGTGTGACAGACGGAAAGACAAAATCAAGATATAAACACTTGTTTTGTTCGATGAGTTCAATAAAGTTCAGCAGCAGCCTGAGTCACTTAAATCAACAAGTCAGCAGAAAAAAAGAGGGAATTTTATACCTAAAAGACTTGCTTTGTTTCTCATGTCATCCCTTGTTTCTGACGGCTGTTCACCTGGAAAACCTGTGTGCTGGACAGCCTGTTTGCGTCACCATGACGACTGCCAGCCAATGAGCTGTCACGATCAGTCATAGCTGCCAACCGTGTTTCGTATTAAACTGGGTGGTTTTTTGGGGATTGTCAGGGCTTGTTTCTACAGTTTTGACACAGTAGAAACAAGAAATTAAATAAAACAGATAAGAAAAGTCCTCTGTATGCTAATTTCATTAACTTTTATTTCTTTAACTACTGTGTTTAAGTCCAATTCTTAGGTCCTTTTTTGTTTAATTTAAGAAAGTAGAAGTGGAATTAAATCTCATGGCACAATCGGCCTCCTGTGACTCTTCCGGAGAGCACTGATGTTCACTTATGAGACCACTGACTTCAGCATTATGCTTTTATTTAATAGTAAAAGTCCAGAGATGACAGTAAATGAGTCAGTGACAGTGATGAGGAATGACATCCTGTGCAGATAAATACTACAACATGGCCGCAATGAACAACCCTGAATTCTTTTTTATCAGCACAAAAAAATGCACACAGTAGTCATTCACCCATTTGCCAATTTATTACAGCTGCTCTACATATTTCCATATTTGTCTTCTTGGGAAAAAGAGAATCCTTCAGCACACAGGAAGTGATGCGTGTTACATTTCAACTCTATTACACAATTCAAATTACAACAGACTAGACTGATGAATGACCTTAATACATAAAAAACACTTGCAGATTTTTATTCCAGTAAAGCCAAAAAAAAAAAAAAAAAATGTGTGTAACTGTCCAAAAAAATTCTGACGGCAGCACAGTTCAAGAGCTAAAACTAATAAACCAGATGTGCACAGGTCAGAGGATTTAAAATAAACTATCCTGTAGAAAATCTGAAAATACCTCGAGCACCTGACGGATTAAGTCTCCTCCCCGTGTGTGAGCCATGAAAATAAACTAACAACAGATGAAAAAACCATTACCTTGAAACGTGAGGAATGTGCCTGAAAGATGCTGAATTAAAATGTCACTGTTAGACTGCCACTGGACCTGAGTGTGTGTGTGTGTGTGTCTGTGTGTGTGTCTGTTCGTGATCAGGCTGTACTTACAACTTGGCACTGAGGGAGGTGGCGAGGAAGACGTGCTGATGTCGCCACACAGCTGACGAGCAGCGGGAAGAGCAGCTGGAAGGCGGCCATGGTGCTGCAGCGGGGACAGTCCAGATCACAAGAGTAAGAAACACATGAATGCAGGAAGCATGCTGTAGGTGATATAACTCAAAAAGGGAAGGAAGAAGCCCTACCTACTATGTGACATGTGCTTTTTATACCCTGACATACAAAAGGGGCTTTTTACTACTTCTATACAGTGATATTTCTCTTTTACCTTCTGTATTGAGCTGCAGAACTGGTACAACTGAAAAAGAATGACTAAGCAAACAACGCTAAAGGGTTTCCATGAGTTCTGAGTAAATGTATTCAGTACTGTACTGTAGATTATTGTTTGGAAACGGAAGAAAGACAGATTGTTTTGTCGGGCCTCTGTGAGTCATCTTTTACGAGACACAAGTTCTGTGCCTTGTTATTTTGCGGAAACTTGCTAAAATATTTCCTGATAGGTTCCCCTGAACAAAACAAAACAACACGCAGCCTTGAAGGCCAGACAATGTGGGAGTAATTAGCGTCGCAGTAATGGTAAATACCCATGGGGATGATTAGTGGAAATTTAGGTGAAACAAAAAGAAGGTGCTGCAGAGGTTTGCAGAAAAACCAATCAGGTTTTTAAATGAGAAATGTCAGCAGATGTTTCTCTAAGAACTCACCTACTGTTCATTTCAGTACAAAAACTGACGAATCAGTTCATCAACTCTCATCTAAGACATTTACATAACCACAGACCAGCTCTCTCATGTATTATTTGACTGTTTGTAGCTGATTAAACGCAGAAACATCGTTCATGAAAAGCATCTGGATTCATCGACATTTAACAAAATTCTTCTCAAACAAAACTGAACTCATATTTGTTTAATAAGCGCTTTAACACTCATCTCCTCTACTGCAATTAATTTGCCTCTGAAGATCAAAAAGTGCCACAGCTTCTTTTTTTTATTGAGTTTATTTGTTGCAGAACTCCTATAAACATTTACAGTCTGAAAAAATATTGTGATCATAAATCAGCAGCTGTACAGATCAACACTAGTCCTCTTTTTTTAAGCAAAAAAAGGACTAAATGTCAGTATTTTCTTCTTCTTCACCACATTTTGGAGGGAAAGTTGTTATTTTTCAATCTGCTTCATATATTCTAGACTTATATTTGTATTTCACGTTGAGAAATTACAATACAAACATGCAACAATCCTCATAAGAAAGATGTCAGGTGGTTTCATTCAAATGATGTTTGAGACCTAAAGACGTTAAAGAACTAAATATTTTAAGTTAAAGCTAAGTCTTTAAAAAAAAGAGCAAAGATTTGTGTATCAGAAGTCGTTTTTCTTCTTTTCTCTCCCATTAATCGTCTAATGACCCCTCAGGTTTATCTTAAGACCTCTTGAAGAGGCTTCGACCCTCAGATTGGAAACCAGCGGAATAAACTGTGTAACTATATTTAATAAACTGTCCCCATTTTGAGCAGCTACACGATATAATAACGTTTCTGCACAACAAATACTTTTACTTTTTATACTTTAAATACATTTTCCTGATAATTTAAATCATCTTTACTGTAAATCTGAAGCAAAAGGACCATAAATACTCTTATATTATTGTATATTATTGTAATCTACAGACTATTTTTAGAGATTTTATTAATGAAATTTTAAAAAATCACATTAAGAATGCAGAAATTCAAACTTTTTTTGCCTCGTAACAGCTATTTTTTCATAAAGTTCAATTATATTTTTCAAATTTCTCCTTACAGGCTGATAAGACTTAGGAACTTTTACTTTCAGTGCAGGTTTTTATCTTGTTATGGAGCAATTAAGCATCACTGTTTAGTTACTTTTACTTAAGTAAAGGATCTGAGTACTTCTTCCACAGCTGTAATCTGTAACCATGCACATGTACTCCAACAAGCAGCATCTGCTCCGGCCGTCCGGTCCGAGGTTTCCCATGCAGACAACAACAACATGCATGAAGACTCTTTAGAGATCTGAACGTTTTACCTCACTTTCAGCTGATGACTAGTCTCCGCCGTGCCTTATGACCATGTTGATTTTCACATCCTCAGCGCTCACACCCACCCACTCACAGATCGATAGTAACGGAGCAAACACCGCAAGCCAACAAAAAAAGCTCCTCTCAGCTGACTCTTCCCTCCACATCTCACTCTGCTCCGGCTGCTGTCCAGCCATCACATCCTGTGAGAATATCCTGCATCGCTCGGCCCTCTTCCCCCCTCCCACTGTTCCCAGGGAAATGCCTTATAAGGGGGTTGGGAAGTCCAGTTTTGTGCTCCCTTTCAAGGAGGCACTTGAAGTAGAGCAAAAAAAAAAATACCCCTCTATTAATCCCAAAGTTGGAAGAAAAGTAAAAAAAAGTAGAAACAGTTCAGATGTTCTCACACACCAAACTCCATTTGGAATTTGGAGCATTTTAATACGTTGGACCGCAAAGCTCGAGAGTTCAAAGAAAACTCAGTCTTCAATTTGTTTATTTTTTTTACTTATAAAGCAACCTTTTATGGATAAAAAGTGAGAATTTGCTGATGCTCCATATCTCCCCCCAGAGGAAACAGGATGTCAGCAGCAGTTATTGATGGATTTATAAGAACTCATTCTATCATCCTGTGAGTGTGTATGAGTGTGTGTGTGTGAGTGTGTGTGTGTGGGTGTGTGCGTAGAAAAATCACACATCCTTTTCAAGACTGTGGGAGCGAGTCTGATACGTCATGTGGTTTCTCTCTGGTTCGTCATACTGTAAACAAACAACTCCGTCATTATAGTGATCAAGGCCGGTTTGCACGTACAGACGCTTCGTTAAAAGTGACTGTACGGCCGTCTGAAAGTGTCTGCCAGCTGTAAATTAGTCAAACTCTTAGGAAAAGTAAAAATATTAAGTGCTCTTGAGCAAGAAAGCAGTGATCCTCTGACTTCCTCAGTGGAGCTGTTCACTGGTTTTCTGCACTGAGGAGGAAAATAAACTTTTATATTGGCCGAATCAGCCAATACGGGCTGTTTTTATGGACTTAAACATTCAATATGTAACGTTTCTGCATCAAAATGTCAAAAAAGACAAAAAACAAAGCCATCATATTGTATTTTTAAGGTCTTTTTGTCATGAAACTGTAAGCAGAGCTTCTCTAAACTATGAAACAGCGACAAAATATGAACTTTTAGCATGTTTTTTAAAGGTTTGAACAGCATAAATAAAATAGTTTCCGTTGACGTTTATGTTTAAAATTGCTCACAAATGACAAACAATGATGGAAGAAGTATTTAGACCTTCTATTTAAGTAAAAGCAACATTATAATGTAAAATACTCCATTACAAAGAGCAGAATCCCAGTGGAACAAAGTAAAGGATGCATCGATAAAATGTTGACATTGAAGAAGACTGAAACTCGAACAAAAGCTCAGGAAAATGTTAAAGTTTGTTCATTTTAACCCTTTTTTTCTACCATAACTTCATTTCTAACTACTTTAAGATGTCAAGCTGCAATTTCTGATGTTGCACAATGTTCTGTTTGAAATTTACATCTATATTAATGCATCATAAGCTCTTATCTTGAGAAGTAGTTTGTGGCTTTAACAAGAAATACGAAAGTACAAGTATGTCAGTATGCAAATAGAGTATAATTTACATTATTATTAGTTGAGGTGCATTTTTAAAAGAAGTATTAAGATCTTCTGCTTTGCTTTAATGCAGCACTGACAGTTTAAAATACAGTTTACAGCTCAATTTATCTAGTTTAAATTTACAAAACAATTACAAGATTCAGATTATATTCATTTGCTGACAATAATTTGCTGTGAAACAAGACTGAAAGCTCAAGTAAAAACTTATAAGTTGACTTTGAATTTGAACTATTTCTGTTTCTCATGTCAACATTTGATGCTTTTCATTTAAGACAACACAGATAGCAAAAAAATATCTGATGCAAATGTAAAAGCTGTTGAATTTGGTCTAAAAAAATGTAGAATAATCAAAATGTTTCATATGAAATGTAAAATTTAAGATGTAAATATTTTGCAGAAACATTGTCTAATATAATGTGACCTTCAGTTTGAATCATTTTATTAAAATAGAGTATATAACTATCTTAAATTACAGAAGTATCCAGTGATCAAAGCTCTCAAATCATTAAAAATTACTATATTTTCCTCTGAAATTTAGAGAAAATGGGGATTGAATGTACTTTAAATACAACCACCATCACTGACAGGCATTTAAAAACAAGTAAAGAAAGAACAGAAATGATAAAACGAGGCTTTAAGGTGAAGTCTTACCTGGTCTCTCCTGTTTCGTCTCGTACATTGGCAGCAGTTTTGGTTTCGCATTCACCATGTTCTCATCCTTCATTATATCTACCAGTGGTGTCATTTTCATGCCATTATCACATTTAAATAAAGTCATCATCCTTTGGGAATCCCGGTAGCAGGGATAATCCCCTGACATTTTGTTTCGCCCTCTCTGGCTTTGAAATCACTGAAGCAAAGGTCTCTTTTATTTTTTTATTCCCCTCCAGGCATCTGTTTCCTGGAGGGAGAGGTGAGATCAGAGAGGAGGGAGACTGAGGGGGTTTACAGAAGGCTAATGTGTAGTTTTTTTACCCTGTTTAAATGCTGCTCAGTCTGATCGACGCTGCCTCCTGCTGATCACTTTATGACATTACAGCATGTTAGATTAGATTAGATTGAACTTTATTGATCCCTTTGGAGACTCCCTCAGACTCCCTCAGGGAAATTGTGGTAATTTTGTTGTAAAATTGTGTGTTTTGTTTCATGCAGCTGATTTTTTTTTTCCAAGTAATTTGACTGGCTAGCTGCTGTGTTTTATTTAAATGTGACTAAGTGCATTTACTCAATTGCTATACTTAACTACAATTCTGAAGTGCTTGTATTTTATTCTAATATTTCAAAGTGCAATTCTCACTATTTAAATGTGCAATATTACACTGAACAATGCTGTGCACCTTTTTAATTTCATACTGTACATATAACCTATTTTTTTATCTTATTTATTTCCTTTTTTGTGTGCCTTTTTTATTCCATGTATAGGTTTGCACTGATGGTGATGCTCTTAATCTCATTGTACATGTGTATAGTGACAATAAAGGCATTCTTTTCTATTCTATTCTATTCTATTCTATTCTATTCTATTCTATTCTATTCTATTCTATTCTTACAGCAAAAAACAGAAGAAAGCCAGCAGGAGGTCCAGCCCGGCGCCCTCCAGGAGCCTATCTGGCCCGGCCCCTACGGACCCCAGCCTGGTGCCCCCCCCCCCGTTTATGATGAAGTGGTGGGGTCGTTCATGGTCTGGCTGCTGACTCTCCATACAATCTAGAGATGTGAGCCTCCCACATGCCAGATGGAGAACTCAACAACTGCAGCCAGCCAACACACATACACACAGGCACACACAAACACACATACACACAGACATGTCCATTTTTTACTATGCAGATAAGTTTTCAATAAGTTTTTCATTAATTGTTATATTTCGTAGACTCATTTAAGTCTTTATTGATTTTTGTAGTTTTTAGATAAGTTTCAGTTCTTGTATTTGTATTTATGGATGAAAACTTTTTTTCATTTGACATATTTTAGTCAAGATCAAAGCATTTCATTCAATTATATGTTTGAAGTCTTTTATTTACCTTTATAGCTTGAAAATGTGTTTTAATACTTTATTCATTCGAACAATTTGTATGTAAATTTTAAATCTTCTTATTTAATATTTTGTAAATAAGTTACATTTTTTTTATTTTTACTAATGTAGGTATGTTTTAAGTCTATAATTCATTTATTCACTCCATTTAGGCTTTAAGACTATATTCAATTTTAAGCCTTTTATTTCCTCATACATTGCAGATGAGTTTGAATCTTTTTTTCATTGTTACAGTTTTTAGGTTAGGTGTGAATCTTTTCTGCATATTGTGGTGAAGTCATCATGTGTCGATGACAAAGATAAAAGGTTTCCAAGAATCAATAGACGATATCACATTCTTGTTTTAGTATGTAATTTAATGATAATGACTGTATCGCATCTCTCAAGTCTTAACAAGCACAAAGTACTTGTTTTTAAAAATATTCAAAAATGTTCAAGGATAAAATGCATTTGCTTGAACAGCAGAGTAATGGTGATAAGTATCAGGTTTTAATGTCTTGTGAGCCTGCATGATGTTTTTATGCCACAAGACTTTAAATGAGCAGGGTTATTATGGTAAACTAAATGAAAGTAAAACAAATGTGAAAACCAATGTAAACTTAAACACAGTAAAATAATAAGTTTCTCTTATTTCAAGAAAACAGAAAAATAAACCAATAAAAGAAAATTAAAACACAACTTGCCATTTACTTGGTGTCATTTTGTGTTAACATTGTTTTCCACTTTCCACTCCTAATCGTAACTGTGCATATCAAGACACTTGTAAATATGTTAAATAAAAGAATATAAACACATTCAACATCCTTGTCAATAGTTAGTTACAAGTTTGATTCAAACAATTAAAATAAATTAATGGTTTCACAGTCATTTTATAGAGACTACAAACTGACACAGCTTACAAGTCTTGTCGCTTCTCAAGCATTTTGAGTAATCTCTTAGCTTCTTCCAGTTTCTGTTCCTTTTTTGCCATTTCTTCATTAAACTCCTCAAGCTCATCATCTACGTAATCTTTTAATTGCTCCGCAAAGCCTTTGAGATTGTCCATTAGTCCTCCCAGTGATGGAAAGTTACTTGGCAATCCTTTTGAGGCTTTCTTCACCAGATCTGACAGGGGATCCATTGCATTTGCATAAAAATCCATGAGATCAGCATTCATGGCCATTGTCGTCTAATAAGGGACAATAAAAACATTTCAAGAAATTTTACCAACTCAGATTGCTATGTTTTTGAATATGTTTATATTTTCATGTGTCTTACAGTCTACAAAGTCACTTATGAGGGAGTTTTTCTCATCCTCGCAGAGAATTCCATCATAAAAGTTACTCCAATGCAATTTTTGTTCGAAACATGAAAACTGAAAGACTGACTCACTTTCTCCAACACAAGTTTTTTCTCTACTTTTTTTTAACCTTTTCCTTAAGCTCTTCTTGTAAATCAAGGGTGAGAATCAAGACACAGTTAAATAATTGTCCCCTCAAATTTCTAAAAATGTTTCTTTATGTCTGCATCTTTAGAATTTAAAAGAGATCCATAAGTATAACTTTATCATGACAACAAAAAGTTCAATGAATACAGGGAGATTCAGGCCTCGGAATTTAAATTAGTGGACTTTTGCACCACCTGCTGGTTGCTAGATGAACAGCATCAGTCAAGGTCTGCTGAATAATTTATTCAAACACCAAAGTGTTGTTCTGCATAATGTGTGTTATATTTCTCTAGAAATGCTTTGGAGATATATCCAGATGTTGTATGGAGCAAAAGCTGGCTACCTTCTGATTTCTGAGCTCCAATGTCCTACACTTAGTCATGACAGAGGGGATTTACTCCAGATTGAAGCAGCTCTCAGGTAAATATGATTTATATGTTACTCTCTTTAAAAAGCGCTGGCAAATTTGACCACTTTGACCCATTTCTCCAGGTGTTAAAGGTATAAAGTTTGCTAACAGTTACAGATGATGTGAATTGTTTGTTCTCTGTGCTAATAAAGCCATCGGTCACACCAGATAATGTATTTTACTTTCTATCTGTTTCCCAGACAGAGACTTTCTGCTTATCTGCACATTCTCAGGAGGGCAACTTAAACTTGTAAAAGTTCTGTCTCTTCTCTCCATAAAGATTCAACTGAAACTTTCTTCTCTGTCAGTTGGTTGCAGAGTCCTCTGTACTCTGTACTGATCCCTTTGCAAACTCTTATTAAAATATACAAAGACGTGTGTAATGTACAAAGACATCTTTATTTTCAGATTTCGACCACAAAGGATTAAAAAAATTTATGAAAAAATAGTTGAATTTTTTATCTTATATATTTGAATATATTTGAATTTTCTACATTGACTTAATTTTGTGTACAATTGTTAACATACAGGAATTACTTGTTACAAAAGTTAAAATGATTTTATCGAAAAACATTGTTTCCAAATTCAAAATTGTAATTTCCTCATGAGTAAGTTTGCAAATGCACTCTTTAAAAGTTGATTGATTTTCAGTACATTTCACAATCCTGATACAGATAGAATACATTCAGTAAACAGGATGGAGGCCCTGACTGAACTAGAAGCTACAATTCTTCCTGTTGCTCTTCAGGCAATTCACGAAGTTTCCATGGTTCTCTCAATTTCTGATCAGTGTCCTCAATTCTTTCACTCAACGCCTTATGTGCGTAAATCTTTATGTTCTCCATGAAGCCCTTGAGGCTCTGCAGAAGTCCATCCATCGATGGAAAGTCATCAGGTAATTCCTTTGAGACTTCCCTCACGAGTGCTATCGTTTGGTCCATGACGCTCATGTATCCATTGATGACATCTGAAGCGGTGCGTTTTCCAGACATGTGGTCTGCCTAATAGGGAATAGCATAACAAGTTCTTGACATGTGAACAACTCACTTTGCTAGATTGCTAAATTATTCCTGAGAATAGCATTACTGAGGTTACAGCAAAGTGATATTTAAAAAACTGACTTACGTTCAGACTATATATTTGTTCTTGTACTTTATCAAAGTCTTCCTTGAACTTTTCCTGCAAAACCAGAGTGAGAACCAACATGCAGTTACATTTGGTGACATGTAAGCTTGACAGCAGCTCAAATACAGCAAATCCAACTCTAGATATTGAATGTGACATTGTTTTCAATAGCAAAGGGAGCAGAAGCAGAAATGTAAAATGTATCTACCAGCTGATCCATGTCAGTATGTGAAGTTGCGATGCCAACCAGACACAGCAGAGTGAAGATGAAGAATGGGCCTTTGATGGCTCTGACACCTGCCGCTCCTCTGCTTCTGTACAAAGCTGCTGCTGCCATCACTGCTCTAAATAAAAGTAATAAAGCATATGATTAGTAGAGGACTAAAAGTTAAATACTCAATTTAAAAGAGAACTTGCAACTCTTTTTAACTGTGAATTTTTTATATTTGAAGATCTACAATATAAATCGTCTTAGAAAGTTTCTGATTTTACCTGCTCGGTTAATAACAGGAGAGTTGTTGTACAGGTGATGAAGGAAAATGATAAGATGACACGCCTCTAAATGTCTTATATACAGCAGGTGCCCCCTCCTCGGTTGCACAACTCTGTGGTGTGTGGTTTTTTGCATCACTACTTTAAATCCATCTCTTAGGTTTCATTTTTACAGAAAGAGTATTTGACAGCTACAGTGACAGTGCCAACAACAGTTAGCGTCACAACATGCTGTGTGAGACAAAACTGTACAAATATATGATATGCACACATATAATGCAAACTGTAAAATGCAGAATCATACAGTAAAATACATATGGGAGTAATGAATTGATGGAGGCATAATAGAAAAAATGAAAATACCACAGGGTTGAAGAGAGGAGTGGGGTAAGTTCATGTCATCCTTTGTCAACCATGTCAAGATTTTTGCGATTCTTTGTATTTTTATATTTAGTCTGTTTTTTACTTTCTTGCAACCAAATTAATCTGACAAGAAGTTTCATTACATTTAGAATTTACCTGGTCCTGGTTAAGTTTCACAGATAGTGTGGCAGTTTATGTAAATGGAAAACTCTGAAAACAGAAGGTGTCTATATGAGTTCCATTGTTACACTTGTAAACAGGCTTTAACAACCAATCAGCAGAGTTTCTGGCTTTGAAAGCAACTCTTGTCTCTCTCTGTGCATCTTTATAGTCTGTGGTGGAAAACACTCATACTGTTTTCTCCTAGGAGTTTGGCCTAGCACCTTTCCTCCCTTCTTTCTTGGGAGTTTACTAGTTTTTTTCAGGGGTGAGGTGGTGTTTTTTTTTTTTTTCTAAATTCAACTGAGCAAGCCAAAAAAATAGGGACATTAAAATCCAGGTTTTCATGATGAGGAAGTTTTAAAATTTAATCTGGAGTCATAAACAAATTAGTTGGTCGATCATTGGGTTCTTTTATGCTCAACTACATATAATGTCCCATCAGAAACATTTTACTAAGTTGAAATCAGGTGTTGAATTATTGGCACATAACAGCAGGATATGAACAAGTGAAGATGAACCACACCCAGCACCATAACTAATCATGTGAAAATGGCTTTCCAGC
>JAQMCX010000013.1:3078829-3179826 GCA_029814765.1 Acanthurus leucopareius
CACTGATGGAGCTGCTCTTAATCTCATTGTACATGTGTATAGTGACAATAAAGGCATTCTATTCTATTCTATTCTATTCTATTTTAGGCTATTTCAATACAGTTTAGTTGAATATTGTACACCTTACATTTATTTGATCACTTTTGTCACAAATTTCCTTCATTTTTACATATAAAACATATCATCTGTTTAAATATAATTCACTGTTAGGCTCAGAATGTTGTCACATGTTTTTAGTTATGTCGGTGATTACAGAAGCTCTGGTTCGAGTTGTAAAACACTGAGAATCACTGCTGTAAAACATGAAAGAGGCTCATAGGAAGTGACAGTTTGCTGAGCGCAGCTCCTCACACACTCACATCCCGATGCTGTGAAATAAAAACCGTCTGGGAGGTTTTAGCGCGAGCTTTAGTCCGTCTGAAGGACGAGTGTAATGTAATTACTGTGTCGCCATTTAGATTCCAGCTTGAGAGCTTTGTTTTACATCAACCTCGCTGTCTTTTTGTCTGTTTCTAATGTGCATTATCTAAAAATGCAGCAATTACAAACAGGAATGACTTTAATGCATCTTTTTGTCGACTTTTGCACGGAACAGCACACAAAGATCCGAATTATTAGTTCAGTTTTTCAAAATTCAATGAGTGAATTTATTTTAAAGAAACAATGCATATATAAAGGCAGATTACATAATTACTTAACTGAATATTAATCCTCCTGATGTTTCTTTTGTTTTTTAGTAACTTAATGGATCATTGTGCATTTTGTAGCTGTTTGTATTGTTGTAGTTTGTGCTAGGTGCATTCTTTGACTTTATTTTGTTGATAAGTAGCAATTTGACCAATTATTGATATTATTTATTGTTTTGCTAATACTTAGTTGCATTGCAGCTTGGTTTTATTTATTGTTTGAAGTGTTTCTGGTATGTAACTGGCTTTCATTCATCCATTTTTTATGTTATAACTATACAATTTTAATGTGTGGACCCCTTGAAAAATTAGCACCTGCTAATGCTAAGCTAACAGATCGCACTGAGGATTGCAGATGTTTTAGCTGCTAGAGTTTGTTTTACTGTTTTTAATTTATTTGTTGAATAAAAAACTTCTTATTTAAGTGGGGATATAATAATCACAACAAACACAGATATAATTGGCCAGGAATAAGTTTTATATAAAATTTGAACAGTGGATACAGAGGCGATATTATGTGTATAAAAAAATACATACAATAAAAGGAAAATAAATGAATCTTATCTTTTTTCTATTTGGAGCAGATGTTCAAGTTAGCTGATGAAATGTAAAAGGCACTAAATGTACAACATTCCAGTTTTAGAGACGTTAAACGGAGGCCAAGGTCATTCCGAGATGACGGAAATAAGAAAACAAAAAAAAAAAAAAGAAAAATCACAGGGAATGTGTTGTCTTTGAGATGCAAGACATAGTGCAGATTTTACAACATAACATACCAAACAAATCTCAAATAACACACAACTATTTACCATCGAAAAAACACTGAGCACGCGCTTTTTAAGACTCGTCAGGTGTTGAGCAAACGTTGCAACCTGCATTCACTCAAAACTCTGAGACACCAACACACGATAACTTGGTCTTGCGCATGAACTTTGTCAGACCGGAAATCTTTCATAATTTATAGTTTACATCACAATTTCTACAACAGCACTAAGCACTGCAACAAGTCACAAGTAGAAGCGAAGCGACCGGCAGTAAAAGGTTTGTCGGTATCATACAGGATGTTTTCTCTTTTTGATTTGGTGAATACACTGAAATACATGCTAACTAGTAAAGAATCAACAGAAACAAACAGGAAAAAAAAAATTAACGGTTGAAGATAAAACAAATATGGAAGACTACAGCGCTGCGTTGAGTGAAGACACAGTCGAGTTAAAGTGGATTAAACTGAGATTTTCTTCAATCTGAAGTTGGTTATGAATGAAAATATGTTCCGAGTAAATAAGTATTCAGTTTAAAAAGAAGATAACTTTTAGAAAAACTTGGAAAAGCTTTAGAGGTGCTGCTAATTTGATTTCTGTTCATGAGTGTGTGGTTAAAAATAAAAATTACAGATAATTCAGATGGCTCTTTTGTTAGTTATTTGTAATAAAGATGATCACATTCTGGATTAAGTGATGTGATATTTTGCAAAACATTCATTGCCTCCTAAAGAAAAAGAGGATGAATCCAAATTTCTATTGACATTCCCTCTAAAACATATTTGTAAATCAAAGTTAAAGTTCTCGTTTTGTGATCGTAGGTGGCAGCAATGCAAAGGCTGGTTTCCACTCGCAATTAAACAAGAAAAATGAAGAAGAAAGCACCACGTAGTGAGCTGGTGTTGGCAGACAGCCCACTCTGCAGGAAAATGGGGAAAAACCACCAACCTGTTAACCTACTTTCACCTCCATCACCCTGCAGTTTGTTTGTTAACCATGAAAAGTTAAACTGGAGTCTTTGTGGTGTGTTTTATTTAAACTAAAATACCACAGAGTTGGACTTTAACACTGTTCTCTTTCTCTTAGCTGTTGTTAGCTAACAGAAAACAAAAATCAGACACGGCTGATGAAAATCCGGAAGAATCCATCACTCATTTTCCTACTTTACATTCTTTTCAGCTATTAAGGCAAACTGATTATACAGTTTTTCAAATTTTCTATTAATATCATTAATTCTTAAGGCCACAATACATGTAGAGAAAATCGATATTTGATTATTTATCCCTTAAATCTGTCGCTTCTCTTTAGCTGTCAGACCGCAGGTTCAGTGTTTACAGTCGCTGCTCTTACAGGGGTTTTTATGGGACAATCTGTTCAGACTCGCTGTTAAACATGGTGGAGCATTAAACAGTATTTCTCTGATTCATTGTTAGAGAATAAAAACATCTCACGGGGAGTAAATGATTAAATGACAGTCACAAGGTGGTTAGAAACACAATTCCAGATGAATTATAATGTCAATCATAACTACTGGATAAATAAATAGGTAACTGTTTTCTAACAAACAGCTGAAAAGTCTGTTAATGCAAGTTTGTTTATATTAGTGAGATTTCTCTCACTTGTTGAGTGTAATTTTTGGATTTGATGCGAATATTAAACAAACATGCCCTCAAACCTCAATAAACATCATTATGATTAGTGTTCGTTTTGTAAACTTTAGACTGAAGAAAGTTTAGTTAAAGTCATTTTAACTTGACAGGCTCCTCACCTCCTGCAGACACTGTACATGTTTGAGTTTACGGTGACAAAATAAGACTGAAAAGAACAAAAAAAAAAACAAAACAAAACATGCCACCAACTTTCTAGACAGCAAACTTCCTTTTCTTCTTCTGGAAAAGAAAAGACATCCACAGCCACACCACACTGGAATGAGTTACAGTAAACAGCACTATATCTTACAAGAGCAAGAAATATATACAAATACTGGTCAACATGGAAATTTACTGCATTCGGAATCACAAGCGGAAGCTGAAGGCGTTTAGACCGACTTTAACACAAATATCATTCTCATAAGTCACCGAAACATTAACAGACAAATTAACAACATAAATTTGGCTTTTAAATGCTTCAAGACAAAAGAAAAAAAAAACAAATTTGGAATGCACTTTAAAGCTTAAAAGCATCTGAAAACTGAAAAGAATTTACCTAACATATTTGGCCCATTATTTTTTTTTAAAAAAAGAGCTTTACACAATACATAGATGAAAAAAAAAGTGATGGCTATTTTCATAATAATGTTTGTTATGTTAGTAAGTTGCATGCAAACTGTATTTAGCATTTTAAAGCTCCCAGATCTTTAAAAAAATAAGATATTTCACCTCAGTTAAACATTTTATTTTAACATGCATATTTCAAAATGACTCAAAATTAAGCTGAGAACAGTAACCCAGGTCTTTAACCACAAGCAGCAAACTTTTTTATTTATTTCAATCCAACCTAAAACTGATAGAAACACTTCTCAATGCACGTTGCATCGCAAAAAAAACACAAAACTTAACCGTGCACTGCCTGCGTTCATGCACTTTTAAAAAGAAACTTTTAAGACGAAAACAAAAACAGACACTCAGAGCACCTAGAAGTAGTTTTAAAAACTAGTTGACAGGAAGTTGGACCCTGTTTAAAGATGTTCAACTGAGGTGAAAATCAAACGGGAGGCAGTTTATTTAAAGGTACCACAACAACATGCCAGAACTCTACAGAAAGGTGAAGCATTCACAGTAATACTATGTCAAACAGCTTCTTCTGTTTTTACAACTATCTGAGGAGTACCAACGTTAGTTTGCAGATGCCATTATAACTGCATGCAAAGTTACTGAAGGCAATGTAAAAACCTAACTCTACAGTATACGCCCCTACAAAACAAAAATCACTAAGGTACTGCCCAACAGAGGAGATGAACGGAGGCTTCGGCAGCCTGTTGCACCAGCTGTGTGTAAAAATCACACTTAGCTCTAATGGAATGTCAGTTTAGTGTTTATTTTATTTTTAAAGAGAGGGAAGTTTTAATTGCAAGAGTTTAGCTGTAACTTTGTGCGTCTCTCAAGCAGCTGGAAGGCTGGACAGACACTGTAGAGGTTAAAAAGAGCGTAGTAACATGGACAGAGTCATGATGAAGGTGTCAACATCAGAGCTGCAGAAGCTGATTATTTCCCACCATCTAACTCTGATATCTGAGATTTAGGTGTGTTATGCTTCTTAGCGGCTAATGTAGCTACGAGTGTTTAGCATAAAGCAGAGAGGAGCCACTTTACTTCTTTTTAACTCCACACAATTTCTTTTTTTCATTTTTTTAGACCTGTACTTGTCACACAGATGCTTTTAATGCTTCATACAACTCTGGAGTTTCCCTCCAACCCCAAACTGGTTTCCTGGTAGTTTCCAGCAGAAACATATTCATTGTTTAAAGTTTAAATATTATAGAGAGGTGTTTTAGATGTGATGGACGAATAGCTACAGTCTTGACTGAGCTGTGATAGAAATAAAACTGAATTTTGAACAGCACAGATGCAAAACATCCTTCCTCCTTCTTCTTTTTTCTTGTTGCTTTCAGTTTATAGTCTGACAACACAAAGTGACAATGCCTTTCCCTTTTTTCCGTGTGTCATGGTGAGGATCGTACAGTGTCTGTCCAGCTTTAATACTCCCAATGTGCCTTTGATATTGAGATTAAGTAGCACATTTTGATAGATTCATCCCTTTAAATCGATGCTGATGCTGCCATGCACGCTCAGTGTTGTGCAGGACAGTAAACGTGATTTGGATAAGACGAGATGTGCCTTCATGCTGCATTCACAGGACACAGGAATTGTCACTGGCCACAGTTTTTAATTGTTTGTAAAGTAACTGTTGTGGACTTTAGCAGAATCTTTAAGACTTTTACTGATGTTCTCTGTATATTTTATGAAAATATTAACTTCTCATACATTCTTATAGGTGATCTATAGATAAAGAGTCATAGAAACATGATAAATCACATCTTTGTAAGCATGAAGGAATAAATCGTTTAAATCATAAATCTTAATCTTTCCTTTGTTAGTCGCATCAGTTTCTGCAACAATGTTTTGATTAGTGTTGCCTTAGCCAAGATATGTATAAGCTAGCTGAAGCAGCGATGGCACAAACGAACAAAGTGGCGAGTTTGGTGTGAAACAAATGTTTAACATAACAGAGTTGACCTATTTTCAGCTGGTGCAACAGCATGCAACCTTTTGTAGGCACAGAGCTGCAATGATCAAACAAAATATCCTTACATGTGGAATGATAGCTGTGAAGGCATTCAGATTTTTTACTTTGAACCCTGTTTTTGAGAACAATTTCAAGGCTGATTTGATGGAGCAATGCTGTGTCCATTAGACTTTTTCTTTTCTTCTTTTTTTTTTTCTCTTTACAATAAAGCACATGGAGACATCACTTTATCATATAACAGCATCATGCTTTCAAAAGGACAAATGATGAAAAAAAGAAACTGCACCAATTTCTGTCCCTGTTGAAATATTCCCACCCTTCCCAAGAGCAGCTGATAAGAGAGGTCTGTTACTTTACTGTGTTTTAATTCTTCTTTTTTTTTTGGTCCCCAGTTCCTCTTCAGTTTTTACGAATGTCAGCGTACACCACTGGCTCCACCTTATGGAAAGAGTTTTTGCTGCCTGAGTGATCCAACTGGGCGTATATCACCGGGCCCTGAAACACAACAAGAAAAGGCAGAGCAGAAAAACAACAACAAGTGAGTGAAAAGACACAAAAATATCCAGAAACATCAAGAAGCAAAGGACAGTGAAGATCCTGGATATGTAGCGACGATTTTTTTTAAACTTCTACATCATTTTGAAACTTAAAATGTTGGTTTAAGTTTTTTTCTGGAACTGTCTGTCAAAAGTCCAAATTTTTAACTGTGACTTTTTAACTTTTTTGACTTTGACTGGCTAATTTAGCGATTAGCCATCAAAGTGGAAACATCAATAACATGCACAAAGGTCACTAAGCAAAGAGCAGACCTGAAATTAGTCAATTAATCAATTAGTTGTTGTACAGATAATTAATAGGCAAAAATTTTGATGATTTAATTAATTGCATAAGTCATTTTTGCAGCCAAAACAGAAAGCAAACCTTCTCTTCTCCAAAACAGGAAGAAAACCATGTTGTTGTCTTATTGTATCATTGAATTCCTGATGTCTTTTTCCTGTTTGTCTTGTTCTTCTGATCACCCGAAACTTCAGTATAATCGTCACATGATCTTTAATTCTACTGTATTATGCCTCAGTTTTTTGTTTGTTGTTGTTTTTTTGGCATGTGTGATGCAAATAATTTAATTTTCTTTTAAATTTTTTTACGTCATTTGAGGGATTTTATTATCTTAATCCAACACTGTTCATTACGTTGAATAATCAGAGTATTTCTTTTAACTCTGGTTCAGATAAGCACCATAAATGCAACATTTTCCCAGTGAAATGGTGGCAGCCTGTGGATTTTTCTGTCCTCCAGCTCCTACCTGTCGTGGACCCGAGGGGATGGGAGACCTGGAGCTCTCCAGGCTGGCCTCCACCTTCTTTCGTGGCATCGGAGCCTGAGAGCTCACGCTTTCCAAGGTCGTACATCTATTTTTAGGGTTTACGGTTTGCCATGGTGTCGAGCAACCATTGGTGCACAGTCAAATGGAGACAGACAACAGATAATGGAGCACAGGACAAAAATAAAATGAGAGATGAGCATGAAACACTAAGTGCAAACGAAGTGCATGGCGTCTCCCAGTGGCTCAGCAGTGATCCTGAAAGCAGCGATAGACACTGGGAGGAGACTAGAGGCGCACTGATGAGATTTTAAAGTGATCAGACTGCTGCTGATGCAGCTTCCAGGATCAGAAAATAAAGATATTTTCATAAATAACTTATAAGTAAGACATTTCTATACTAAGAACAACTATTTCCTAGTAGAAAACACGATAATAAATAGAAGTACATACTGTTTTTACAGGTTAAATAGGCCTTAATTAAATGTAAAACTACAGTTTATTATTGTTTTTGGATCCTTTATTTTTCTTCTCTAAGGATTGGATTCATGTGTTCACATAATATTAGACTTTAAATAATCTTGGTGGGTTTATGTCCTTGACTGGGACAATTTTTAAACAGTTTTCTATTATTGTTTTTGTATGTAACCATGTTTCTTTGCTTCTTTTTATGCTTTCTCTTTGCACTTGAACGCACCTCATGCTCCGTACATGTAACATTGCTTTCAGAGTAAAATTAGCAGGTGGAGGCAATAAATTTAATGAGTAAATTTACTCAGTTTCATTGTTTAAACAGCATCAGCACCTGAGTTATGCTTAAGTTTCTCACTCGGTTTATGTTGACCAAAATTAAGTTGTTGCTAATTGGTCATCTTTTTGAAATTGTGAGGGAAATCTAGTGCGAATCAAGCGTAGCAGGAGCGCCGGGAGGACGGTTTCTGGCCCAAGAACACGGTGGCAAAATTTAGCTCAGGTACAGTGTTTACTTTTAATAGACATCTCTGAACTTTTTGATCACAACTCAAATCAGTGCACCTCTAGTAAAGACACAGTATAACAGTAAAAAGGGCAGTTTATCAGAGAAACTTCAGCTCTTTCAATCGACATTGAGCTTTTTGTTCCAACATTTCAAGGTGAGTGAACTCAACATGATGCCTCGAAACATTTTTGTTTGCCAAACATGTTTCACAGAAGCAAAAAAAGCTGTTAATGAAGGAAGACAAAGGTTAGTTTTAAATGTTAATGGCACAAGATGATGAACAGTGACAAGACGACACGTTGATAAGCAGACAACAAGGTGTTAATAGGAAGTGTTAAGTGAAATTATAATGTTAATGGAGGAAAGTGACTGGCACCAAACAGCAACCCAGAAGATCCCTCATACTTCAACTCACAGGCTCCAACCATCCAACATCCACAGCCGTCAGCTTTTCTCTCATTTCAGACTGAGCTCCAATGCTAATTTCAACATCTGTCACATTCACAGGACAGTGTGTGGTTATCTCACTGAGATGGAGAGACGACAGCTGGTGCATGCAAGGTAGACATGGTCAAATTACCTCAAAGCTACAAAGGAAAGTCTATCATTTGACCATGTCTTTAATTTTAACACACATTAATAATTAGTAACAACATCAGGTTATCCAAACAGCCCAAAACGTACAGCTTTTTACAGTCCCCACAGGTAAACACAGAGAGGGTGAACCCTGCTCCCATGCAGAGAGAGTTAGTGAGGTGTTACAGTCTGATGATTAAATCTCTAAAGGAGTAAAATAAAAACTAGAGCAAATATTGAGAACATCAGCTCAGTCACATGAGGCATCAAATCCACCTGAGAGACTTACCTCACATTTCAACAGCATCAAACATCTTCTCTACATGAGTCACTTGATGAAGGTGGGCAGTTAAAGCTGTTTAAGCTACATGTGCTAACTGACTGACTTCAATAGATTAATAAAATGTAGCATCCTGATCTCTCTATAAACTATTAGTTTTGTTTTTTTTGGTTTTTTTACTGTAAAATCTGTCTGGACTTCCAGTGAATGAACCTGTTGTCATTGTAATGGATGCAGTCTCACCAGAGGAGCAATCTTTTATTATAAAGACTAGCTCTCATGTTGTGTTACTGTAGAGGTGTTAATGTCATTAAGCAGTAATTATTTATTTATGTGTTAACACTCACCCTTCGTAATCATGGCGGTTGTGAAGCACCCTCATGACAATGCCTACACCTACGGCGATGACGACGAGCGCCGCTACCACACCACAAATTGCTATGATAACAGTGTTGGTGTTGCTCTGAGGAAGAGACTCTGGAAACGACAAAAAACAGGGACAACACAGACATGATTGGTTTTAATCTACAAAGTCCACTTTGATACTGAGTCTAAAAGTTTGAAGTGTTTAAGATATAAAGCTCACAGAAACCAAATATCAAGTAAAATGACACAGAGGCACAAATGTCTCTTCAGCTTGTATAAATAAAGTTATGTTACTGTGAATAAAACATGATTGTAAAGTTACGCATCCACCCGACCATCTAGCAGCAACAACTTCCTCTTGAGAGATTAATATAAAATAATAACAATAAATATTTATAAATAAATTTGACACTCGAATGTATTTAGCACTGAACTGTTTCCTAGATGTGTGTCAGATACACAGCAAGAACAAGCTCCCACCTGGAGGGTGGGGCGATCACCGCTGAGCCAGAAGATAACAAGCCGTCACATGCATATGTGGGCTCCATGTAACCGAAAAACAACCAACAAAAATGCAGCTGCATGAGCTGCTTTTATATTTGAGTACACAAGTTCTCACAGTGCCAATACACTGATGGACGTGTGAGAAGTTGAGATGTTTTGAACTGTTGGAAGAGCTCCAGGAACAACAATAAACTCAAGCTCAATACACACTAAACCAACAGGACTCCTCAACTCTGATTGGCTGGTTGTGGCTTAACTTTCAATAAACAGATAGTGTATGACAGCAGTGTTTGTGCTTAGCTTAAGATCATGAAGTTGTATTATTAAAACGCCCAAATTGAGCAGAAAGCATGCTACTTTTAATATAAAATGTGGTTGATATTTGTTTGAATCTGTACGTCCAAATCAAATCTGTGTTGAAGGAGAAAAAGAAACAATTACTGACTATAATCTACTTTTTTAAAATGACTTTTTTTTACTGTGTCTGGTGTGAAATAACATTTAATTAGCACATCAGCTTGTTAATCTCTTTGGGGTTTCCATGTAGCTCACAAAGCTGCACACCAGTTTCCCTCAGGATAAATACAGCTCTGTCTTATCTATCTTCTTTTTTAAAATCTTGGCTTCATGTACACAAAAAAAAGGGCAGCACTTTCTTTTGAAACAGGCCAGTTTTTAAATTTGAAGGCAGAAATAGTACAAGAAGCAGTTGCCACAAAGTGCTGGTTAGACGAAGAGTTGCATGCAGGCAACCGGTTCTGCCGCTGACTGTGAGAACGAGCGCACCACCAACACCAAGGTAACCAAAGTAAACAGCGCCGTTTTTCATCCTATTGGATGAAAGGTCACTCATTCCCTGTGTGCATTGCTCGAGGGAAGTGTCCCAACCCACAATAAACACTACAGTCGGCCTGTCGAATGAGAATCTGCATTTTTTTTCTTCCTACACTGCAGTTTTTTATAGTTAACGTTTGGCTTTGGAGATGATGTAGGTTTAGAGGTGACTAAAGTGAGATTTAAAGAGGGTTTAAAGGTAATCCTATTCAGTTTAAAACTGGATTTACAGCTTGATACAGCAGCTCTTTGGGATAAACCATGAGTAAATCCAGGTTTAAGTAATTCTAGGTAGTGAAAACCAGCCGTTCTATGCAAAAATGGCACCTGCCCAGCCAATTACATTTGATTATACTCAACCTAAGACTGAAAAGCCACATCGAAAGAGAAACGTCACAGATTCGCCACAAATGCAACTGCAGATTTCTCTACACGGTGTTTTCCTACACCGTCCAATCAGCATGTGTGTGTGCAGTGTGTGCAAAGAGTCACTGAGTGGGTGAACACAACTCACAAGTGTCTGCAAAGCATCTCCTGCCTCAGGCTTTAGCTGATTTTTGATCTCAGAGAGAAATTATCCATGATGAATACATTTTAAATTTAAAATCCGAGGATTCACCTTTCAGGACAACTCGGAGCTCCGTTCGGGCCGGTGTTCCCATCACATCCGGTGGGTTCTTCACGTCACAGAAGAAGGTGCCGTTGTCGCTGAACTGAGCTGGATTCAGCTGTATGGAGACGTCCCTCTTGTTTATGTCTCCGATAAAATGCACTCTTTCTTTGAACTCATCTATTCCTGGGAAGACTTTCCCGTTGGAGAGGTAGAAAATCTACAGAGAGAAGGAAAGAAAATCAATTTTAACTGCCTGTGCTTATATTTACTTAAATGCTGAATGAATTAGACACTGAACAGCTGAACCTTTCTAAAACTGGCCCGGCTTATTTCCTGCAAGCTACGTGCTTTGAATATGGAAGACCTGAGTCAAAACTAGAAAGCTGATCAGCTCCTTTATGGTTGTACATTTTACAATCCAGAGCCAGCAGTCGCTCTCTGCTCTGATCTGCTCTGATATAAATTGTTAATATGATGTAAATGGAGGTTAAACTGAAAGAAAATGCGCCCGCTGAAATAAATATGAAGTGATCCACCAGACAGAGAGCATGTCAGTCTGTTGCAGCTGTTTGGACACATTAAAAACACTTACAACCCTTTTACATTGGACAAAAAAATATCCAATAACATCTGGTGTTTCCTGCAGTGTGAACGCTCTTCAGTCGGCCTTGAGTTTGAAAGAGAGACTGAAATAAAAGATATAAAAAAGTAACCATAGTAACAATGTCACTGGCATCAGCAGCTTTCTACTACTCCCTGTTTGCCCGGTGAAGTCGTGATGTCCGATGTGTCACACCAGAAAATTTAAAAAAAACAAAACCTTCTACTGGCAATGGAAAAGAAGTCAGTCGGCTATTTTTAGGAGGGTTTACAAACGTTCAAAAAACTTGCTAAGTTTGGTCTAAAAATGACTTTAGTCGACAGAATGATGCCTCTTTTTAGCTCATAAACAATCCCTGGCTGAGTGCAGACAGTCACTGCAGAGGGAACACAAACCCACGACAGCCAAGTTCAATGCTGACCTGCCAGAAAATTACTCATAGAATTAACATCAATTAGTGAAAGCTGAATTCATCTGCCGCCGGCGGAGTTTGTCTGCCTTTACAAGCAGGGACGGTTCCTGCTTAGCTGGCCTTTTTTAATGGCAGACATTTTGACTTGTCATAGCAGGAAACAACATAAACAATGGCTCCACTATATTCAAATACCCATGAGCCATGACGGGGATAATGAGCCAGCATTTACAGCACCAGAACTCAGCCATTTTAATTTTATCATATATACTTTGTGTGGTTATTTATGTCAAAAGGACTAAAGCTACATCACACAACAACACAGATCTTCAAGAGCAACACTGAGCCAAAATTCAATGTCAAAAATATGAAGCACATCCATGAAATTTCCCTTCTTCCTCTCAAACTTTTGCAGAATACTTCCCTCATTTCTAAAACTAAAAACACATGGAAGTTATTCATGAAAATTGTCATTACTGAACAACAAAAAAGTGCATAATCAAGTCAAAGAAAAGCTCAGCAATGGCAGAATTATAATACAAGTGTTGCTTTATCTCTCGCGCACACACACGCCAGGCAGAGTAACACTTAAAAATCTGCTTGCATGGCTGATTCTCTGTTTTGTCGGGAAAATAAAGATGGGGATTTCTTCTCTCCTGTTCTTCCTTCACACACCCATCGCTGCTGAGGGTGCCATGGTTAAAAATAACAACCTTTCAAGTGCTTCAGTACTAACGTGGCTCTGGTTCACACACAAAGACAGGAGGCAGAGTTTTTGTGAAGCCATGGACTTTTCATTATTAGCAGGATCAGCTGTGTCAATAGAGCTCTAAAGCAAGAAAAATTTCTTGTGTTATTGATTATTTCCTTCAGCCTGAGGGTGACTTTACTCAGCTTGTTAAATATTACTTTCATATTACAGTAAAAGACATAATACTAAGAGAAAAACGGTTAATAATGTTCCTAATATCCTAAAGAAATATCAGATCCTGTTAAGTTTGACTGTTTCATGAATGACACTGTGTTGGAAAAGTTCAGTGAAGACAAAAATGAATGGTAGTTTGGACAGATGGTGCAAACAGAGAGAAAAAGATGTGTTTATAAATTTATCCAGCTTACTGTGGACTTTATTTAAACGTTAGCAGTCTGACATGAGTGCTATTTAAAAACCCTCCTCCTGTGTCATTATGTTAGCAGGAGATCACAGCACACAGGTAGGCCTCTGCCCAGCCTGACGGATGTGTAAACACTATGACGACGACGCTGTAGACGAACAGGATCTGCACTCTCAAACCTAAAATAAATACATTTTCTAATCTGACAAATTAAACAGCAAGATGACATAATTTGTCAGAATCTCTCAAATCTCTCTTTTAAAAAAATAAAACAGTTTTCCACTGATGTTTTCTCACTTTGAGGCACCAAAACAGCTCAGCTGGGCTTGAAAACATCATGATTTGGGTCAAATACTTTATTAAGTTTACACTGGATTCAGACTACACAATATTTTTTGCGTGTTCCGGCAGTTTCTGTGTCAGATTAAGTGATTACACAGACATAAATCCTTACTGTTACTTAACCGAGACAGCAGTCTTAAAAATGACACGACTGTGGAAATCACCCACTTCATGAATCATTTTGCCAGAAACAAATCAATTTTCTTGCTGTGTAAACGCTGCAGCTCTCGTCATGTGAGCGCTTCTCTTGTCACAACAATAAGGAATTTTACAGGAACACTGAAACACACCATGTGAGAAAACCCTGCAGTTTAATCAAAAAAAGAGATACAAGATAAAAAGATGAAAGCAAACACAAAAATCATGTGAAGGAAAGAAACAAACAGAGCTGTTGTGATGAGGTGGAAGCAGAAGTGAGCAGCAAGAAAACACAAAAATTAAGGAAATAAAGTGCCTGATTTTAATTGTATCTTGACTGAACTGATACATATAAGTATAACTGAGTGTTTATTGAAACTGCACCATCACAAAGAGCATGTACCCCGAGGAGCAGATGAAGCCTTTCTTCATGTGTCAGACAGATAAAACAATCGCAGGAAAACATCCTGGAACTGTGGGAAATCTTCCCAGAGCGGATACTAACGACGGGAACTTACCACGTACGGCGCTTTGGAGAACTGACTGTCGGGCTGACTCGACTGAAAACTCCAGGTCACCGATGTGGCGCTGCTCACCACTTCATGCGACTTGAAGCTGCACCGAAGGGTCCCTGTGGTGCCGTTCTGCATCATCACTTCAGCATCAGCGTGAATTTCGATTGCTGATGTAGGTTTGGTGACTGTTAATAAATAAGAGAATAAAAACACATTTCATGTTATTCCTTGAAAATTTGAACACACCACGATGTAGCGAGATAAGAAAACCTGAGATAACTTTGTAAAAGAACATAACTAGAAGTACTGCATCACTTTAATATCATCACCTCTTTCTCCTGCAGCGTTTGTTGCTATAATGGGTGCGTGTCATCAAAGGTGCTGCTGACACAATGAAATACAATGCAGCAGGTCCAGTTTGAGAGACAGATTAATGAGGCTGAGGCTTCTCAGATGTCAAAGCATTACACAACAGCATTTGCATTGCTCAGACAGGATGTTACAATTCTGGAAAACTCTGCAACAACTGGTTTTTATCTCTCACAACGACCATACACAGTTACAGATGACTTACAATAAATGTGCCCTTGTACGCTTTGTGGCTATAAGCCAACGCAGTGACTCGCCAGAGGATGAAGCACTGCAGCAAAAAGTCGAGCTTTGTTTAGCTTCAATAGGAGGGATCGTGATTTGAATGTCTTGTTTAGTCTGATCAACAGTCTAAAACAAAATATTATTACTTAATAATAATAATATTTCTTGAATTTACTGTCACTGAAGACTCTGACATCACTCACACACTGACAATCACAATGATGAGCAGTTAAATCAGTCATATGGTGTCGATAACACCATGACACTAAAACATTCAAGTATGTTACAGTTTAAATATATATGTAGTGTTTCTACCACACGCTGTGCTTCAATATGTATATACCAACAATCATTGCAAAATATGAATCCTACACAGTTCTGATCTATATATAAAAATGTATACATGCATACACAGTACATAACCACCCACTTCTACTATATAAAGTGATCTGTTACATTACTCATTCGATATTTATGTCTTTGTTTACAATTTACAGAAATGCTATTTTTTTAAACCATATTATATGTTGTCTGTCATTGCTATTTAATTATATAAATACCGGTATGCACACATAAATCTTGCAGTTAATTGTATTTATCTTTCTTTTCAGCTTTGTTGTCCTTGTTTTTCATCTGTGTGTCTGTTTTTATCTTCCTATAAGATGCTTTTAGAACTGTAAGAACACTGAGCAACTTAAAACCAGGGTCATATTCCCATCAAGTGTACATATACTCGGTCATTAAAAGCATAAAGCCTATGTGTGGAGACAAGTTAATAATTAATTTCCTGAAAGTATTAGCATGTGCATTTGATTGTCTCCTGTGCCCTCAAATTACTTAACTGATTGCCTCAAATTAATAGCCAGTGATAAACAGTGATTGCAGTAAGAGCTGAAGCTACAGGTTGTTGTGGCTTATCAGCTGTACTTAAGCACCTGCAAAAATAATTGAATTATTTCCCATGAAATCATGTGTGTAATTTCATTCATTCCACTTGTTTTTTGTTCTTTCTAAACTTTCCTTGTTTTGTCGCTACACCTGATATTATTTTAGTACTTCTTGTTTTCCCTCTCTGCTGGGCAGCTGTGTGCTAAATACATAAACACCATTGTGTAGTGCAGTGCAAAATAAACAATGAAGGTCAGATCAGTCAGTCTGACTGAGGTGATAGCGTTTAATTCAGCATAGTGTTGATTTTGGACTCAGAGACGGGGATAAAATTTTGAATTTTGGATGGAAAACACAGCAGTATCTTACTTCAAATGTCCCTTAAACAGTTTTTAATATGATAGTTGATCTGTTTCTTTTCTTTTATTTGTACAATTCATGAATTAATGGGTATCAATAACTAATTTATATAAAAATGACATCTAATAGGCTCTGTTCTAACCACATTATATCCTCAATAAGCTTAATGCAGAATTGTTGCTTTTGATTGTATTATAATGTTCAAATGTTGATGTTACTGTGTCCACACAATGTAAGAAGCTGCAACTGATACTGTGTAAAGTAGCCAGAATAAAAAAAACACTTTATTGAACGTGACTGGGCTCATAAATGTATAAACTGCAAAGCTTACTGATTAAAAACTCACATGGGACACTTCTGGGGAATGTTTGACTGATAACTCACTTTTGTGTCACAGAGTAACAGGGAGTTGTAATATGAAACATATTTCAAAATCCATGTCGAAACTTTTCAAACACGGTAGGACGAAATTCAGAAATTCCCTCAATATGAGGATCTAATAAGTTCAACTACAGCATAGTTTCATTTCGTCTTCTGCACTTTGCACAGCAATTAAACCAAGTTTTGTCTGCGGATGCGTCTGTGCACTTTGACAGAGATTGAGACTTTAAGGAACACTAAGCACAGGAAACACAATAAACTGAAATCAGAGTTTCCAGTTAGTAGGTTTAAACTCGGATTACGATATGAAACAGAAGCGTTTCGTCCTGACAGATGTTATCTGTGAGAGATTCAAAGCAGAAAGCCATCAGTCCACTTCCATCTAAAACATGATGTGGCTTTTGTCTTGCAGCATTTCAGCCAAGGGTGTGTTTATGAAAAGTGATTGTTTTGGCCTGATCTTTTCTACATTTTCTATTTAACCTTATGCTGTCCAATAATAAATATGAAATCAATTATGAACTGGTCGACTTTTCAAGTGTTGCATCACACTGTTCCCAGCTGACTCACATCCTTTCTTAATTACAAGATAATTCCTCAGTCTTGTGCTAATTCTGTGGCATCTGATGGGTTTTTTTTTAAGGTAAAACTGTTCTGTGTGATGCAAAAGCTCAGATTTGTTCATATTTGAGCTAAGAGTTCTTATGATGTAGCAAAACACAACTATTAGGGAGAAAACATGAGAGGTAACAGCAATAACATGGAGTTCAGACGAAGCAATAAGTAAGCTTACTGCCAATAATGTTTAAGTAAACCTTAATGGAAACTCTGAGACTAAACAAACTACATACTGCTGTGTGGGATTGTTTCATTATATATATGTCTGGTAACTGCCTCTCTGGGTGAGGAAGAAGTTGGTCAACAAGGAAATGAGATGTTATCTTAGGTTTGAGAGGCTAAGCTAGTTAAAGTACAAAGACAGGCTATCTACAGGGCTGATGCGTTGGCACTGTTTCAAAGTCACTGTGTGTTGATAAAATTATCTCACATGAAGCCTTTAATTAAAGCTAACGAAATCGATTTACAATCCTGTAAAACACTTAATAAAGTGTTAAAAATGCTTTGTTGGTTAGCTTATTTTAGCTTACTGTCCATGAACGAAGCGTGATTACAGCAGAAGCTGACGCCTTTTGAGACCATTATCGAAAAATCTGGCATTTTAATGTGGTTTTGATTTTCACACAAAGTGCCTTAATTACAGCACACACTTTAACATATTTTCTGTGTAACTTAAAGATATTCTTCAAATCGGCCTATACCCCAGATATTCAAGAATCCTTATTTCAGGTAAATTTTAACATGTACCAACTGATTAGCGTCTTCATTTAACGATTAATCGCACCATCATCTTCCACACAACGAAACAACCGAAGGGCGGTAGCCACCACTCTGTACCAATCCCTATTCATATTTTTGTCAATTTAATGCAATATCTGTTCCGTTGCGTCAATGTGTGAATAGGGAGAGTCTAGCTAACATTTTCAAGAAAAGATATTTTCAGCAATGTTAAATCTCTTCCCCAGCAATACGGGTGAATAATGGTGCAAAAATTAGCAACACTATGAGGAGAGTTAGGGGTGTAGTTAACCTAGGTGTCTCCCGTACATATGATGCGAAACAACATCGCTAACGTTAGCTAGCCAACCTGATATTCCTCTTTAAAAAATGAGCTCAAAATCAAACATTTCCGAATTGAAATTCAACTCAATTTGGGCCTCAATACTCACCTAATACGACACATAGTGTAAATCCAGTCAATAAAAAACGCTTGCAAATGGTATTTGACCATTTTGGCTCCATTATGGTGTTGTAAACAGGACTAGTCCCTCTTCTTTTTTTCCACCCTCTGTCGTACGACCCGTTTCTTCTTCGTGGGAAAGATTTGGAGTTGCGGTTGCAACGGTTCTGATTGCGGTTTCTACCCCCTACAGGCCAACAAGTGCATTGATGGCTTGCAGCAGTCACTTGCATTGGTTTGTTATGTAAAACAATAAAGGAAAAAAAGGAAATAAAGGAAATAATACGATACTTTACTTGAGAAAAGTACTAATACAACACTGTAAAAATATTATTGATAGCAAAAGCAGGATTTTACTCCTGTAATTGGTTGAGATGGAGATAATTTTGAACTATTTTGTGTGAGACTGCAATCCATACCCTCTTTCATTATGGCTTTATCTGCTGATTATTTTCTCCATTAAGTAATTGATCTTTTTGGTTTGTAAGAATCCAATATAGTCCAAACTTTTAAAAAAAAGTTCAAGTTATTTCAATAATTAAGCAGAAAAAGGGAAAATCTTCACATCTGTGAAGCTGAAAAAAATACACACACAAATTCAGTGGGCAGAACTTTATAGTAAATATTGTTTAAATTTCACTGTGTTCATCTTTCAGCGTGCCGCTCATGCCTCTCTTTCAACCAATACATTAAATTACAAGTCAACATTTCAGCTTTTTTTTTTAAGACAGATTGAAATGCAACAAGTGGATTTGCAGGATCACACGCTAGGATTCAACCACTACAGCTGATTTCTGGAATGCTAACAACCAACATTCAGCACTAAAGTTTCCTTTTTATGACATAAAAGCCACCAAAATTATAAATAGAATAAAAGCATTCAAGACTTAACGGTTTATTTTCATTGTGAAAACAGCATTTACATCTCTCCTGCAGTCAACGCTTATACAATTATTTTAGGTGAACTAGATTGCAACTTTTGTAACTGATTTATTATTATTTTACTTTTTTTAAAAAGGTATAAACTCCTGGATGGCTGGATGCCACTTAGTTTTTGCTAAATATCAGTCAGCAAATGAGAAAATATGTCTTAACCATAGAACAAATCTTAAGCAGATCACATAACAATGCATTGATTTATCACAATATAAAGGAATGATAAAATCCGCCTCTAAAAGCTCAAACTGTGCACTTGAGTCATTATTAAGTGGTAAAAAAAAATAATTAACTACCAGTTCAGCACAAAAACAAAGAGGTTGAATCCATCTGTTGCTCTGGATGTTAAATATTGATTTATTGTAAACAAGACTTTTTGAAAAATAAGTTATTGTCAATGCTTATGATGCAAGAACTGATGGTGTATTACAGCTTAACATATATGAGGGCATTAACTTTCAGTTTACACGTATAGTCACTATAAAGGCTGTAGTGAAAACAGGTGAATTTGTCAGTAAACATCAGGTTATACAGATTTAAAAAGCAACATCTCCCACAACAAATGCTCCTCCAAAGAACAAATCATTGTACTTAATATTTAGTACACACAAATTTAGCCTTTGAGTGCATCTTACTTGTAGTGTGACTTTATATTTTCACTAAAAACTTAGAAGTTAGAACACAGTGTGAGCTTTCAGACCTCCTGTCCTGTGCGTGTGTGACCACAAATTCAAACATACATCTCCTTTTACCATTCCCTTAAATCTGTTTTAGGTTTCAATGTGTATTTTTCAAATAATCCAGTAATCTTTAATCAGAATTTACACAATAAAAATAAACTACTTAGAATGACTGTGATGACTGCGGAGGAATCTTAATATTAAAGCCAAAAAAGGGAGATTTTGTCACTGTTATAGAGACGTTAAATTAGAGGGACACCAAATGTTAACACACCAAAGCCAACAATGCAAATAAGGCCTTCAGAGAAAATAATGTCCAGAATTCACACTGTAAAATTTATACTTTAAGTTCACCAGTTCTCAGCATCAGTCCACAATCATACAAACCAAAGACATACAGTTTTCTGTCAGTGCAACTCGGGTGGGCTCGCCCACACATCCACGTCATCTCGTAACACATTGCATGACTCTATCATAAATATCAAATCAAGATATCTACAGTATAGACATATGCAACATTAGGAAATGTAATACATGCAAGTCAAAAACAAAAACACAGTGATCAATGTCCTTAAAACCATACAATGCTTCTGTATGCAGGTTTATATATCGTGTGCTGTTTTTTTTCTTTTTTTTTTTTAAACTCGCAATGCAGAGAGAAATCCCATCTTCAATTAGAGGAATATTTTTTTACAACACAAGAAAATTCACTTAGACTCATTATTTTTGTGGGTGAAACCATTTCTAGTGAGAACAAACAAACAAAAAAAAAGAAACTGGGTCACAAATTTTATTCAAAGGAGATGAGAAAAAAAAATGTGAAAACTAATAACTAGGAATCTAAAAAAACCATTGAGTTTCACATCCGTTGGAAGAATCTCTCCGGTCCTACTGTGATGTTTTGTTAATAAGTGATTTCCACCCTCGTTTTTAATTCATCTATTGATACTTAAAAGCATATTCCTCTGTGCTGATTTTGACAAAGTCATAGCGAGCATTTGGAGTTTGAACATTACAAACGTAGGCGTCTAACAGCTGATAATGTTCCACCTCTCGAGTTGTGTAATAACTTGTAGTTGCCTAAATGTGTCAAATGTGTAATATGTTTCAGAGTCACGCCAACATGAAAAACTTCCTATTAACATTCCTGCATTTTTTTCATCCCAGTAGAGACAAAACAACATTTTATCGAGGGGAGTTGTAACCACAAAACACTGTTGAGTTCCAGTGAAGCTGCTAAACAAAGGTCACCTGTGTGATCCTGCCTCTCCACCTCACACTGTGGTTAAAATCTTCCTTTTTAACCAAACTTTCTTTATGAACCGTGACGTGGGTAAAAGATTTCACCGCGCTTCCAAAGAAATGCTGATCAGATCATCTTCCAGTGTATGAGACGCCCGTTTGAACCTCTGGATTGTTTCTAACAACGTTTGGAGATGTGAAAGTAGACAGGGTTTGAACTCTTCTCATTTTCAGTTACCTATCGCCTTTTCTATTGTTTACACAACAGCTGTTGTCATGTTTTCATGTTAATAACCTTCAGATATCAGAAATGTTTATATTTTTTCTGACCACTGGAAGAAAACATGAAAAGCTGCGTTTTGAAACCAGGTTTCTGTCCAACTTTTGCTTGGATTTTTTAAAAAAATTCAGCAAAAGAACATGCAAAGTTAAGCAAGCTTCCATTCACCATTAGGCCAATATGAGAAGATGGTGCATTGAGATAAACAGTAGGTGGCGCTAATGCTAAGTCAGGTGCAGTTTAAGTATTATAAGAAGACACAGGAGACAATATAAGTAAAAGAGCTGCAGTCAAACCCCAAAAAGCAGGAAAAAAATTCAGAAAACATACTGAAAATATAGTGTTAATGTCTGTTTCATGTTCTAATGTAAAGAAATTTAACAGTTTTCTTATCGATTAAATCAAAACTGATGTTTTTATCTTCAGCAAACATATAAGCGAAGTGTTTATATGCAATGATCATTCACTGAACCTTGTTATATTTCACTTTGTCACATTATCTTTTTATTGACAAACCAATTTTCCTCCTCAGTCAACTGTGGAAACTTTTTGCAATATTTTGACCTTTTTTTTTTACTTCAAGTATTTCCCCTCTTTTTTAAATTAAATTCCAGATTAGATTTTGAAAAAGAGAGTGTTGGAGAGAAAAGTTCAAACCCTGCCTCCCGTCTCAGCTCCGTAACAGCTGACCAATCACAGCTCAAAGTAGATGCGAATCAGGAAGTTACAGAAATGCTCAGACACATTTCCCTGTGCAGACAATAAACAGGTGTCAGGGAGATTTCCAATGCTACTTCACCATCAGACAAAGGTGGTTTTAGTTGTGTAGCGGTTAAGGAATTTTTGACTGTATTTTAGCGCCTTCGTACGCCTGATGCACAGTTACAAATTCATCAGGATTTTCCATTAGTCGTTCCAGTTTTTGCTAAATTTTTGGTTGCTGGTTTGCTTCTTTTAGCTGACCGATATCCTCAAATTAAATCAATTTAGCGTCACAAATAAAAGTTTTTCTAGCAGTGATGGATGAGCATCACAGATACACTGCAGATAAAGAAAAGTCAGCTGTCTTCATGTTGGATTAAACACTGAATTTTCCAGTCAGACAGAAAAACTCTGAAAGGGAGAAGCAGAGTGGTTTGTTTGTTTGTTACAGCTACTGCCCCCTGCTGTATGAGAGGAGAAACACCTTGTGCCAGTGTTGTGACAGGAGCTTTTCCATCATAAATTATTGAAAAGCTGCCCACTGTAATCTTAGAGTTTTGTTCCTACCAAGGTCAATTCAGAAAGGCAATCAATAAGAAGCAAAGCGTGTATTAAAATCCTCCTCTGCTCTTTATCCTGACAAAAACTGGGAAAACTAGTGTTTCTATGATCCAAAAAAACCCTGTGTGACATTGAAAATAAGACTTTGGACATGACTGCATGTTCTTTCACTGTATTTGTGCGGCGTTAAAAGACAAAGAAAAGCTTCTGACAAACAAGAGAGAAGCAAGATGCAGCAGAGGATGTTCGGAAATGGAGGGTATTGCTGTTATGTTCCTTTTTTTTTCATCCTAGTTAAGTTTATGTGCAAGTATTTTCCATGAATTTCCTTCATCGTGTCTTTGTCACAAGGTGAAATGACCAGAGCGAGGTGGAAAATGTCACAGAAAAACAGCCAGAAACGGGGGAGAAAAAAAAAAAAAAACCACACACGGAAAGAATAAGCGAGTGGAACAAGGAAGCGATTATCAACCCGCTTTGAGAACAGAAGGAGAAAAGTTAAATGCATCCAATTGTTTTCTATTTAACTGGAAAGAGGAGTTGCAGATGAAAAGTGCTTTAGAAGACGACAAACCTTTTTTTTGGTTGAGCTAATACAGACAGTCATATCTACAGTAGAAACGAGACACAGACAGATTATCCACTCCCTCCATCCACAGTCGCACATTTAGTTATTTACATGTTTTTTTTTTTAGTGTTCTTCTTCATTATTCTATCCATGTTCCAAGACTCTTAATGTACACAAAAGGCTCCTCATGCCGTGTCTGTCCTTGTCCCGCCACACTCTTCCTCTGTGGTTATGGGGAGGAGGAAGGGTCAGATCAATAAAGTTATTGGGGCCAGTGATAAAGAGAAAGAAGGGAATGAAACTGAAGGCAGTTTTCATTCAGTGGTATCATGTCTCCGGAAGCTGGTTGATGTCAGTCAAGTTGGTGTCATTGAGGATGACTTTGATTCGATCCAGGGAGTCTGCCTGTCGTATTCGCTCCAACTGTACCTGCAGACACGATAAATATTCACCGATCAATTAAAACACTTTTCAGAACAAAAATCCTTTTTCTCTCCACAGTTTTTACAGTCTTAGTTTGATTTACTCACTAAAAACATCATAATTCTGATGAAAAACACCGATAAAACTGTTTCTATTAGCTTCGCTAGTAGCAGTGTTTGCCCTGAATTTTGCCTCTCAGGCTTCACACACGTTAAGGTCAAACTGGTTGATGAAACAAACAGCAGTAGAACTGAATAAAAATAAAATGTAAGTCTTTAGGAGGAGCGTTCTTTGCACCAATCTCTGAATCAATGGATGTCTTCTGACATTGATTCAGCCTTTAGGGGACTTAGCATCTGTTTCTGAGCTTCAGGCGTAGCCAGAGGCTTGAAGGAGCTTAATTCAAATCAAGAAGCGTTTTTTACTGATTGCTTCATCTTGAAGGGACAAACTCCCCCAAACACACCAGACTTTGACAGGATGCATTAATGTTTTTCATGTCGGCCATTAAGTTGTTAAAGTTGTCAAAAGTAGAAAAGGAGCCTTTTCAGTCTGATAATTTTATGCAAGTATTGCAAATATCTTTAATTAAAAGGTTTCTCTGCTGGTTTAGCACTGTGTTTCTACAGCGTGTCAGACATACACAGCTTTAAAAGAAAAGAAAAAGATTAAAATCAATGCAGCAACACAAGAGACATCACCTTCTCCTTGTCAGAAGCTTCTTACCAAACTACCAGCGATGCAAACAGCCGACGTGTAGTCAGAGATGTGGACGTTTAATGCTAGTAGTGGCTAAAGCAGCTAGCATTAGCAAGAGCTGTAACACCTACAGAACTTTCTCTATTTTCAGACTTTTCTGACATAAGGATTTCCAAGCATAAGTAGCATTCATATTCTTTAAGACCTGTAAATACACTCTGTTATCTAAAGATTGTCTGGTCAGTATTATTTCCTGTCTGGGAGCTCAGGAAGTCACAAATATTACTGCAATGTTCTCAGAGACGACATTTCTGAAGACACAGATGTTGTAATAAGTGAACAGTGTGGATGTGGTGTGTGAGGAAACCTACAGAGACTGACCGAAGACCGAAGTGACACAGTTTCACTTTAAAAATCACTCCTCAACCTTTCAATGATGCAACTTTGAGGACACGTTGCATCACTTACAGTCTATTCAAGCATCAAATCTGACAAATCTGTTTGCTAAAATCACATTTTAGCATCAGTTTTATTCTCTAGTTGGGCGACATACAGATACAAAGAGCTGTTGGGACACTGTGTGTGTGTGTGTGAGTGTGTGTGTGTGTGTGTTCATAGTTATAAAGAAACATGTCGACCAACAGTTTCATTGATGTGTTTTTCATAATTTGTTGACAAGAAAGAAGCTCGTACGATTCTCCGGCTAAACAAAATTTAATACTAAGATCAAGTAATTCTCTGTTTAATTCAACAATTAACAATTCATTTACTTTTTTCTTCACAATCCTGATAACTCGTTCTTACCTGAAGAGTCTGAGAAAGTTTGACAAAGTCCTTCTGAACCTGCTCGCTGACGTCCAGCTCCGTTTGCAGCCGCTGGGCTTTGTCTCGCTCGTCAAAGACCTGACTCTCTAGTGCACTCTGTGACAAAAAACACAAAAACTTCAATTAGAAAGAACTAAATGGAGCCAACAAACTGCAAGAGAAACTGAAAAAACTGAAACAAATTTACTGAATAATTTAAAACGATGTAGAGACTGCATGTTACTGGCTGAACGAACAGATAATTCTCACCACACAGCAGTTCAAAAGTGGCTTTGGATTTCTGAAAATGCTGTAAAATATTTACATTCTGTGTCTTTAAATTCTCTCTTGTTTGCAAAGAACATCATGCTTAACTTTATCTAACAAACCACCTCTTTAATTTTGCATAAGGAAACGTTATAAAGCGTACCTCGAGAAGGATCTGTTACTCTCTAAGAGTATCGTTGACATTAAATAAAATTTTACAGGAGAGTTTGTTGGAGGAGATTCACAGGTAAAAGAGTTGACTGACCTTTGCAGTGGTGAGCTCTTTGAGCTGCTGCTCCAGGCTGCTCCTCAGGCCCTGGATGCTCTCCAGTGACTCAGTCTTTTCATCTAGACTGCTCTGCAACTACACAAACAACAGATACAAACAGTGAGTAAAATTACAAGAAGATACTGCAAATAATACAATGCAACAAGTGCAGGATCACCAAGAAGTGATCTGGATAATTAGGTGCAATTAAGGCATTTATAAAGCATAAATGTGCCAATATTCAACTTTGCTGCCCCCTAGTGGTTGTATCAAAAAGACACTGCAACAGTTTGGCAATATTAAAGCCACATTAGTTGATTTTTCTGGCCACTAAAGGGCAGCAAAACAAGCTGAAAACAGTCTTCATGTATTATCTTATAAAATTCTTGTCATTGTTGGCAAACAGTTGCCTCTTTAGACACCAAACAGGTTTGAGAAACAATTATTAGTCTATTGTTCTTTCCCCTCCTGGTTTTATTTTTGGCTTCATTCAACTCCTGAAAACAAAATCTGACTCTTTAGCTGCTAAATTCTCATCTGTGTTCACAAGTTTGATGCTGGTTTTGTTTTTAGTTTTGTCCAACTTGAACTTTCACTGAGCCCACAAGTCTTCTAATAGTCTTTTCACTGGACAAAATAAGTTGCATGCACATTGAAGAAAAACAAGTGGCTCTTCTTTCCCTGTTGAGCTGTAATGCTGCACGATATTACAGAAAAAGTACCTGTTCCTTCTCTGCTTTTATTCGCTCCAGCTCCGTCTTCAGGCTGGAGAACGACGCTGTGGGAGGGAGACATCATTAGAGGATCAAACTGAACAGAGCTCATCTGAATCTCAAAGCACACGTTTTTCTCCCTGGAATCATTATCCGTCCCCTGAAACTGATTTAGCAATTCATGGATAATGCAACAAAGCCGCACCTTTAATGATGGCAAAGCTGCTTCGCTGAAAGCTGCTGTGTGTGTGTGTGTGTGTGTGTGGCTTATGTGAAAAGCTAAATAGACTAAAAGCTAAATAGACTCAGTGAGTTTTCAAGCCGGTGTTGAAATAAAACACAAACAAACATGAAACACTCCGACATTCAACAGCTACATTTAATTTTTCAGGAGCTCAGCTAACTGGTCACTTTTAAAGTCAAGAGAACAGAAACCAAAGTCTTTTTATGTCTCAGTTCGTCTGTCAAGTGTGTATGTTCATGTTTTAGCAACTAAAATGAAGCTTTAAATAATCCAAATACTGTAAAATAAAAACCTTTCTGTAGTTTCTTTGTGCACTTTCTGTATTTAATTATTTTAAGGAAGAAAAATCCTCAGGAAAAGTTTCATTTTATCTTAAAAAAGAGATCATTTTGTCTATAGATTTAAAATTAATCTAGAAAATACTCAATTAGTCAATTTATTTGCACAATTAACTAGCAAAATATGTAATAAGCAATTTATAGTAAAGCCTTCGGGAGTGAGCCTTGACATGGTGCATTCCAGTGCACTTTGTAAACTCAAAAATATGTAGCTGAATGGCCACGTAGAGTGTTTAAAACACTGAGGTTTCTATTTTTTCTTATTAATTTTGCACCATGTTGGAGGTTTCCTTATAAAATTTACAGCATTTGGACTCTTAGAATCAAAATTTATGTTTTTACTGAAAATTCCCTGAATTTATCGATGTTAAATCAAATCAAATCAATCAAAACATTTGAATCTGAATTCAATTAGTTCAGGAAATGAACTGCAAAAGTCAAAAGTTTAAACATGATGTTATTGATCTATCAGATTTAACTTTAAACTAAAAACAAAGATGATTGGGGTCAAAATCTCTTGTGAATCAGGTGACCAGTGAGCTAAAACTCCAAACAAGTGTCTGTTCTTCAAATAAACAACAACACATTTTTAAGGTTTAGGCTGTGAGTGCGCACACAAACACTCTCTCTCTTACACACACTATTTAATTGCCCAACAGTGTTACTCCTTAACCAAGCATCTTAACGTAACATCTGAACTTACAGTGAAACATGTTATGACCAGTTTGTGGGGCAGGACAACGTTCAGTAAAGGTGAATTACACATTAATGCACATTTCAGCTGTTTTCAAGACAGTTTTAAACATGTGAGGGAAAGCTGTGTGTTGTAGGTTCACTAGATTAGTCTGACAGCTAGTTAACACACACATACAAGCAGTTAAAGTGGGTTCATTCAAAGTGTTCGTCATACCTTCCAAGATGTCTGAATGACAGTGATCAATGGAGAAGAAACACAAGCAGAAATAGAAGAAAATGTAAAAAAAAAAAGTCCAGATAATGAACAATATGAATGCTGGATAAAACCCCACAGACGTTAAGAGTTTAGAAAAGTCCCTCTACTGAAAAATATTGGTTAGTTTTCTATCAAATAGCTGATCAATGGGTAGTTAATGATCTAATTGGACGGTTTAAGTTGACCATCTGAGTCTCACCTATCTCCTCCTTACAGCCTTCGATCTCCAGCTGCAGCGTGTCCTCCAGGTTTTCCTTCAGACACTGCTCCGCCTGGATCTGCTCCTTCAGAAACAGGATCTCCGCCTTCAGCTTCTCCTCCATGTGATCCGCGGACGTCCGTAACGCCACCAGGTCCTCGCGTAACCGCAGCACCAGCTCATGCAGCTCCTGAGGGGGAATCAAGCTACATTACGGAAAGATAAAGCACTATACAGGAGGACATCAATTTGGAAGGAGCTTGGCGACTTTCTTCCTTAAATGTCTGGAAAATATGATGATTTACTCTTTTACTGAGGTCTTTAAATAGCTGAGTTATTCCCTCACTTTAAGTGGTGCAACCAGCGACAGTAAAAAAGATGGACGACCCATCTTTAACTGTCTCCCGCTGTACAAAAGGAGGTCAGTCGTGGGTTTGGATTGATGTTTATCATGATGTTACATTTCCCCCCTAATTTTGGAAATAAATAACTCCTTAAAAACCAAACTAATCAGAAAAATGAACACTTAAAAAATACATCAAATATTTATTTGATGTGCATTTCGACTGTTTTATGACCTCCTCTGTAGCCAGACACCAGGGGGCGATCAAGATGTTTTTGCTTAATTTTGTTTTTAAGTCATTGAATGCAACTTCATTGAGCAAATCCCTTATTTAAAACTAACTACATGTGACTAAAATATCAGTAAGTGTGGTAAAAATACAAGATATTCTAGTGCAAACACTACTAATGAACCAAGTGCATGACGCCTTTTATAGTTTGATGATAAATGCTCGGAGATTCTTCTTCATATTGAACATTTTTGGTATCCTGTTACAGTAAATGCAGCTATAAATGTTATTTGAGCAGCTTGTTTTACCACCGACAAGCTGAAAATGTTCCTGGATCATCAGCACTACTCCACCTCCACTCTGCTGCCAGATATACTACCAGAGCATAATTCAGCAAGAGGCCAACAGTAACGAGTCACAGTGTGGGAGGAGGTGTGTGTGTTAGAGGGAGGAGAGCACACTGCTCTTAAAAAAAAAGAGACATTAATCTCACCTTGACAGAAAACTCCAAGTGACATTAATCATTTAAAATACGCTAAAGGAGCCACAAAGGTTTTACCGCAGCAATTAGCTTCTGACCACAAACCCTTGGGGTTATTTCGCTGCAGTCTGGGCCGCATGTGGCCTGCATGGGGACACCGCTGCTCATGCTGTGACAGTCTTTAAATGGAGTACAGACTCTGCAGACCTGCAAGCATGTGAACCCAAAATATATACCAGCAAAACCTGAGCGATGAAGCGTGTGTCACAAAAATAATCTCAACCCAAGTTGCTCTTAATATCTTTTCTGTTGACTGTTTCAATGCTGCTTTTTAATCTTGTTTAACAGCATTCAATGACCCTGCGTGCTTTAATAGCTGCAGCAGATCATGAGATGCTTTAATAAGCTCCAAAAAGACGAGAAACTTGAGTTGAGCTATTTTCTAACACTTACTCCATCCATGTTTCTTGACCAGTTGTCATTAAAGTCCTGTATTTAGTACATTTTTTTCCATTTTCATCTGATTTTAAGTGTGATTCTGAGCCCCACAGCTGACGCTAATGCAGAGGGCTGAAGATGTGACGTGGGCTTCACGTACTTGCACAGTATTGGGCATCTGGAAGTCCTCTTGTTGCTGCAGCTCTACGTGCAGCCTGTGTTTTCCCTGCAGGCTCTCGTTGTCTCTCTGCAGTCGACTTAGCTCATCTGCCACCTGCTCCCTCGACTTCACCAGCACCGCCTGAAACAAACAAACACAATAAATCACACCATCGCATCATGTGTCTGTTTCTCCGTCATATGGAACCAGCACCATTTTAACACACGGTGAAGAGTGACTCACTGCACGGCGTCTACTTTTAGAGCCACATTTCATCTAAATCTCTCTGTAGATTTATCGTTTTTTTGTAGGTGAAACATTAAGGCTGAATTAATGGCAGTATTAAGACCCATATTTCTTCAGACCAAAGCCTCAAGCAGCAAAAGGAAGGTCTCATTTTTCTGGCAGACTAGTTTGTTTTCAAAGACTTTAAACTCACGAGGAAGTGTGTGATATGATACAGCTTGCAGCTGCACATTTATTATTGAGATTCTTCCTGTTTTTCACTCACTATTTGAAAAATAATCTGCTAGAAAAACATGTGCACTCTCATTATTTTGCAATGCATAAGGGTAAATTTGCAAAATAAAAATTAGTAATTTTCTGTAATTGTGGATAAACAATGCTTCAACATATTTAAAACTTATTTAACTTCAGAAACAACTCTTGCAGCAAAAAGCTCATGTCAGCAAATATTTTTGGTTGCGGGAGAACAGAGACGTTACGTAATAGTTTCAATTTACTTCTAAAACAGTATTTCTGTTATTTCAGGTTTTCGAACAAGAAAAAATTGCTAATAACTTGGAAAATATGCGTATATATATATATAAAACATCCAAAAATTACACCTCATGTTCTAAAAACTTGAGATGGCCATTTTCACTTCAAGACATTTAAACTTGTTTTTTACAGCAATTAAATGGCATCATTTGCACTAATGTACAGTTTACAGATCTTAAAATCTATATTGTGGTGGATGAGTAATGTTTTTTAATTTGTTCTCATCTTAAATCCATAATGTCAGTAACTATTTGCGGTGGGAAGGAACAGAGATGTTGTTGCCACCGAGGCAGAGAAATTAAATCCAAAACACTAACAGGCAGAATCCACAAGCTGTAATTCAGTTTGGCCGCATGTCTGATAACCATGCAAGAGCCTCGTGTCGAAACAAAGACATTATACGCTTATTTAAAAGGACTAAAGTGTTGCCAGCTTTAACAGAATCTGATATCAAAGGGACGAGAGATGCAGCCACAAGAACAAGCGACACGAATATGCTGCTCACGCTCACCATCTGCTCCTGCGTGTTTCTCTTAGCTTCACTGAAGGCCTGTTGTAGTGTGCTGAGCAGCGTTTCTGACTCCTGGACCCTCTGCAGGAGAGCAGACACCTGCAACACAAAGAACATCACCAGGATGAAGAAAAGCCTTTAATAGTGCACAGTTAGATATGCTGATTTTACATTATGCATTCGATAAAAGAGAGCAGAGTTCACGCTCGTGCAGAAAAGGTCATAACAACAACTGAAGTTCTTGTAGTTTTTTTATTTTTGGAGCACAACAAAATCAGTTTATCACCATCAAACAGGTGTTTATTTAAAAAAAAACACAGCTCGGAAATTTCTCAGCAGCCCTTTGAGCACCACTTTCACACGTTTTCAGAAGACTGACACCACCACAGTGATTAAACCAGCTGTTGATGGGTTGATGCCACAGCTGTGACTTCTGCTCTGAACTACCTTGAGGACAGAACTGACAGAATGGGTTTTAACACTTTTCAAATAATCTGTGGTCAACGGGAGAGGTCAAAGAAAATGTAGTGTTTGTGACACCATGAACCAATGTGATGTTCACAGCAGCACTTTAAAATCGTCTCACAACCTTCCTTACCATAATTAAATTAAATATAATAGTGAAAATGTATTTATTTTTCTCTGTGACACTTAAACTCCCATTTAAAAGCATTTACAAGCAAAAATTAGCAACATATTTGTTGCTTTTATGTATTTTATCTTGTTATAAGTGTCTTTAGTAGATTGTTTTCATTAATTCATTATCTGTTTTTACAAACAACGTAAAAGTTGTCGACAAATTTTATATTAATTTGGCTTTATAATCTGTTTATTAAATGTTTTTAAACTGTTTATTGGTGTCAAATGTGACCTGAAATGACATGAAATGTGGGTTTGCCTTTTCTTAGAAATCATTAACAAGAAGTCAGAAGGAAGTCAAATACACCAGCTCCTTACAGCAGCATTTTACTCAAGAGGTGACGCAAAAAATTAACTCGTTTCAGCTTCTAAGATCAGAAACTGCTCATTTTCTTCAACTTATGAGAAAAAAACTTGTTCAATCAAAACAAGAAAAGATAAAATATTTGGGTTTAAGAATTCATAAAAGGCCTTTCACACTATTTTCTGATATTTTACATAAAAACCAAAATTATTAACTGATCAAAAGAGAAAACAACAAGCTGGTTAGTCAACATTAAATAACTCTGAGCTCTAAGCTGCAGCTTTAACTGTGTTTACACGTGACAATAAAGTTGCTACCAAATGTCGTTAAGTGGCAGCGTCTCATCAGAATTTGGTTAACCAACAAATAGTTCAATATTAAATTGTTCTTTGAGGTGTGAAATTGCAGTAACATCGTTACGTGAGCAGTTTGTGTTTCTGCTCATGATCGCACCCACAGGTCCTCGCTAGTTTTGTCCGACCTGTTGGAAAAGAGGATGAGTCATCCCGCTGTTGCCCCGGTAACATGCTGTTTGGAAAAGGAGAGAATATCGACGGGAATTGGATGTATAGAGGCGACAGATTTTTTTACTCTAAAATATGATTTTTATGTCATTTTTTAATGTGTTTGTGTTGTTCTTTCTTTGTTGATCGGCTCTCAGAAGGTCAGTTTCACTCTTGTTGACCTTTTTTATGCACAAATTGTCTGGAATACTAAGATGTCAAAGACCAGTTTAACATTCATGAGAGAGAGGACCAACGTTTGCACCGTTATTTGGCAAATGGTTTGTAGAGACTGCAGAGGAGCTGAAAGGGAGGAGCTTCATGCAGCAAAACTACCATAAGTTCAAAGCTGATATATTTAATTAATGAGTCTATTGAGTGAAAAAATCTTTTTGTTTTTTTGCAAAAATGTCAACATTCTCTGGCTTTAGTTTCTCAAATTGTGAGGATTTCCTGCTCGTAAACTTAATATTTTGTGTTTTAGACTGTTGGTTCATATGTCACCTTAAGCTTTTGTAACATCACAATGGATGTTTTTTATTATTTTCTGACATTTATTCAATTTTCTATTATTATTATCCATCTCTGATCTAATAATGAAAATAATAAGCAGATTGATCTTTAATAAAAAATAACCGCTTTCACCATGCAGCATCCTACAACTGAGATAAAAACTGTAATAACCAGCAAAAAATGTATAAGAAAGTGAACAAAAAAGCATAATACATAAAAGTGATTTGTGTGAATTTATGAATCAACATAAACTCACAGTGTGGATGCACAGTTGAGCTGGTGCACATGCAGATGTGCATTTGCTGCGATGCCAAAAACACACTTAACCTTGACACAAACATTGCATTTCAACGCTGGATCATCAGTTACACTTTGTCCTACTGCACCTTTCCTGTTATAGTAAGTCATCAAAATACGAAAAACAGAAACTGAGCTGTGAACTGAAGTAAACTCTGGTTAGTGCTCCTGCATTTAAGAATGTACCTGCATGTTCTTGCGTACTGTGAAACAGGAAGTCAACACTTTCACAACCTTTACTATTCTAGAGAACCGAACTAAGCGAGTGGTCTCGCTCAAAAAGTTATTCCATTACAAAAGACTTAACGCTTAATAAACATCAGCCAAGCAAGACCAGGTTTCATGACCAAGAAACTCAATGTGAGAGAGTGTAAGAGCATTAATACTTGATTTTTTTTTTCTTTGATCACATGAAAATATTTGATTCAGGTCTTTCTCAGGGGTTTTGAGCTCTGGAGAGGTGTGGGAGAGTTAAAAAGTTAAAAAAAAATAAGGTAAAGACACTGCAGGAGTTCAGAGGTAGAAGTTAGTTGATAAAAGCTGACCTGCTTGGACTCAGCTGGACTTAAATTCATAAAAATATCATTATCTACAATTATCTGTTGTTAATACCAGCCATATATTTGATTAGACAAGAGAAAACTCCTCATAGCTGCAGAAGTTGCCTAAGAATTGTCTTGTCTTTCAGTTTTTTGCAGCATTAAAGTAATACAGTAATAGTTGTCTGTATATTCATGATATACTGCCAACATAACCTGCTAACAGGTAATTTGACAAACTTTGGACGGTGAAAATGATCCAAAAAGTAAACAAATAAAGATTAAAAATCAGGGTTCAAGTTTTGGCACAGCAAAACCTAACTCACTGAACCCGTGGGAACAACATTACTCTTCATATTTACATCCACTGAAGCATTGTGGGAACTGAAAACAGTCCTTCAGTGAGACAGAGGAAATAAACCTTAGAAAGAAAGTCAAATAATGGCTCAGTGGTTTAATTTTACTCTCGTCATTATTCTCTGGAAAGAGACGCAGGAGGTTCGGTCTTTCAGTCGTTAAATTTCACACATTCAGTTCCACATCAAGCGCTGAAGCAGATTTAATTTTCATCGCTTTTACATAATTAATTTAATCGCTGTTTGCAAACCTTAGCAGCCGTTTCCTCGTTCCCTGCTTTGACCGAATCTTCCAAATTCTGCTTCTCAGTCATCGTCCTCTCCAGCTGATCGTTGGCCTGACGGAGCATCACCTGCAGCTTCTTCACCTGGAGGACAGAGTGATGAAGAATCTCTCTAATGAATGTTTTCAAACACAATATCACATCTAAAAACAGCCTGTGGTTTGATGTTAACAAACATTTTTGCAGCGAGAAGGTGATTAAGTGACAGCAAAGACACAAACCTGATCCCGTGTTTCGGCCTCTTGACCTTGAATCGCCTGCAGCTGCTTCTCGTAGTTGGAGCACATGTCACAACGTCGGCCGAGCTTCCTGCCAGCATTTTTCACCTGGTGATGAACCAACAAGCAAATCATTAAACTCTTGACATAAACTATTTGATAATGCGATAAAATCTGATGCCTAACTTCAGGAAAAACAAATGAGTTAATGGGCTAAGTTAAGAGTAAATTTTAGAAAATGCAGCATATTTAATTTGCAACATAGTCAAAAATATTTTTTTAAATTCACAATCAAAGTTGAGAATAAAATATGCAAATGTATAATCACAGACGGTTCAACAAGTGTCTTAATCAGACACACAGCAGCACTCCGTCTCAAGATTAGAGCATTAGTCAGAAAGAAATTCAACAAGTGGAGCGCTGAGTGCAAAATACTGTCCTTACATTAAGTTTCTGATCCTCAAAATACAAACACAACATGCAGAAACAGCTTCAAACAGTTAAACTTCTGTGTAAAAGCCTCGGCTCTGCACCTCCTGCTGCAGCAGGTTCCACTCGCTGTCGCTGACGAGTCTGTAGCCTGCCGGCGGTAAGAAGGCGGTGTCGGGGGCGTGAGAGATGCTGGACAGCAGCGACGCCGTCTCCTCCTGCTCGGGCGTCATGGCCTTGATGGCCTTTTCCTGGTCTTTAGTCAACAGGAAATGACTCGCCGTCAGCTTGATGGAGCTGATGGACGAAGTTTCACCAAAACTACTGTCTGTCACGCTGCAGTCGGCCCCCACCAAGGGCCCAAAGTCCGACTCGTCCAAGTTGCTCGCGGACTTGGCTTTGTGGTTGTAGCCGCCAAGTCCCTGCTGGACGGACAGCGAGGAGCCGAGGCTGTCTGTCGACTGGACCCTCCGCAGGTTCTCCTTGTAGGGGTCCATGGGGCCCCCTGCCACCACCTCGGTGTCTAAAGAGTGCATGGAGCCGTGGCCGCTGTGGTTTGCATTAGGCTGAAAGACAAAAAAGGGCAAATAAGTGTCTTCAGATATCTGTAAGTAAGTAAGTAAGTTCATGTTTCATTCAAATCAAAGATGAAACAAATCCTTCATGTTGTATTAACTCACTCTATGTGTTTTTTAAAGTACCTTGTTAAGTTTTTATTGATTAGTAATGCCATGGAGCGGATGGCTAACTGTTTCAAAGACATGTGCACACTTAAAACTATTATTGTATAAACTGTGAAGGTGACGCAAAATAACATGATTCCACTGATTTACAGGTGGCATTAATGAGCAAAATATGAGCAAAATACAAACAAAAGCAGGGAAGAAGAAGAAGCATTTAGTTTTACATGGAAGTAACAACACAAGTTTCAAGTCTGCTTTAAAAATCTTATGTGGAAGAAAAAATAAATTCACACATTTGTTAGAATTCAAGGACACAAACGATGTGTTTTTGTGAAAAGCACTGAAGGGAACTTTTCTTTGGATGCAAAAAACTTTCTAAAAAAATCAGAAATTCTTTAGCTTTAAAAACATTTTTACCTCCATTTTTATTGATATTAAAAAATCTCAAAATTCCCATTTCATTCTCTCTGTATCAAATTTCTGCTACTGTAAATTTCACATGAAGACAAAATAGCAAAAATGCTGTTTTCACGAGTTACACCAGCGTCAGTTTATGGCTGAAACACAATACACAAGGACAAGAGTGAAGGTGCCATGTTGCCTGATTGAAGATCACGTTACTCAAAGGGAATATAACATAAGACGTTAACAGCCTGCTCTGCTCTCTCTGAGGGACGTATCGCATTACGTGACGCTCATACCTCCTCGACGCTCAGCCCGAGGAATAAATCATCCGACGGCTCGGTGTTGTCTCCCACATCCTCCTCGTGCAGCTCCTTCACTTGGCTCAGCCTCTCTTTCTCGTCCTCCTCCTTGGACGGAGAAGAAAAGAGGTTTAACTGCACTTTGTCACTTAATTGTTCCATCAATTTAATTAATTCAATTTTACACATAACAACCACTTTATAAGATACACCAGTAAAATCTAATGCAGTCAAATACAAGAGCTCAACCTTCTACCTTTATTAAGATAATAGTACATTTAACTATATGCTGATCATTGAGGTTGAATTTGATTTAACTAGAAATATATTTAAGTACAATAACTTATTTTTAAATGACTTGAAACTCCAAATATCCTGAATAAGTCCACATAAACCCAAACCGCCTTTAAAAGGATCCACAAAGCCAGCTGACGACAAACATGATGTTTGGTTTTGTTCTGTTCTTCCAGTCAGAGTTCATGAGTTCATGAGTTCACCGTCCAGCCATCTCACTTCTTGGTGACCTTTCCTCACTTTCAATCTCACAGCAGCTTAACTACTTCATTATTATCGCTACGACTGCTAAATTACTTGTCTCAGTTGGAAATATGGAACTTAATTAAGTGTCAAACCAGTAGCTTAATCTGCAGACAAAACACTGAGAAAACTTATGAATTCCCTTGAATGGAAAAAGTCTCCCTTGTTTTCTAGTTTCTGCAAGCAGATGTTGCATCAGTCCAGACGAAGACACAATAACTGAAGCAACAACACGTCTGTGAGCCTGTGCAGACCTGAAATCAACATGCATCCTTCGTCATCCAATCACAAGTAACTTGCTCCAGGTGCAGGTGTTGATGCACCCAATGAATCTCCACTGCCTCTTGAGATGAGATGCTCAGACCACAATTAAAGATGGTCTCACATTCTTTTAGCAGCGTGAACGTTAACGTGTCCGAAAAAAATTTAAATCTGATTAAGTCAACAGGCAAAAAAGTTCGCTCCCAGTATGAAAAACATGGAGGACAGAAACAAAAACATCTCGAGGACATGATGTCTCAGAGCTGGAGCTTCTGACCACAATCACCGAAGAAGCAAGTTAATACCAGTTTCAAACAGCCTCAGTGTGTGTTTATGTGTGTGTGTGTGTGTGTGTGTGAGTGTGTACCTGGTCTTTCTTCTTCATCTCCTCCACCTGGCGGAGCTGCTCTGACGACAGCACGCTCTCTATCCTCTGCATGTCCCTCATGAGGAGGCGCTGGGACTCCAGGAACTGGTCGTTCGCTCTCTGCCATGTGTGCTTCAGCTGGTTGTGCTGCTGTCGCTCCAACTCCAGTTTGTGACAAACTGTGACAACAAACAGCAGCGAGACACGCAGGAGAGGCTGAGTTTTTGTGCCAGAAACAGCAAGCAAACACCACGTAAACACATCTACAGTTTGTTCAGAGTCAACACTCACAATTTCCCATAACAATATAAATAAACTATGAGTCACTCTGTTATCTTAATGCTCTTCATCGCTAATGAAGGATCTCAGATATAAACAGGACGATGCTGGTACATTAATCTTACTTCATGGGCATCGTATCTTTCAGAATTTCCATCTTTGAGTTGTCGGTTTTAACCTGACACTTCGAATGGCAGTGATGTAAGTAGGACAAGCATGTGTCTATGCAGAGCTGGTGTAGCAGCAGTGGTATTTAAAAAGTAAGTGTTTCTGTCCTGGGAAATCAACAACCACTGTCAGAAATCAGGTCACCTCCATCGTAAAAACAGACTTCACAAATCATTCTTCTGACAACTCCACCTGTCCCCAGCCCGTCATAATATCTCCAATATATCAAAGGGCTTTTATAAATATTGTAAATCAGTACCATCATGTAGTTCTTTCCGTAGTTTCTCTGCATCTTCCTGCAGGACAGACTTCTGAGTGTTCAACACGGCCACATACATCTCCAGGTCCGTACGACACGACTTCTCCGCCTCCAGAACATGATTGAGCTCCTTCACCTGTAAAATAAACGAGAAACAGACAGATCTGGTTTATTTGCTGTCAAGCTTAAACTCCTCTAACAAGAGTATTTTGGTGGTTAGAGAAAAAATGACAACTCCAACAGAACTATTTAATATTTTGGCCTCTTAAATGCACAAATACAGAGCGAGCAGCGATGCTGTAAAGCCTGCGTCAGAAATGGTAACAGAGCTGAATCAACATCTGCCTAAAATACAGGAATTGAAGCCACCAGAGGCCGAAGTTTCAGTGTTAAAACGTCACAGACCTTTTGCTTTTGAAACGTCGGGTGCTATTTAAAAATCACACACTCACACACGAGTTGCATTATGTCGCAACTGTTCGACTCGAGCATTAAGGACGGGTGTTTCTTCATGTATTGATCTGTGCTTGTAAAAGGGCTTGTGTGCATCTGCTGCTAAGTGCTGCGAACAAGGCGTAAAATGGTTTTATCAATGATGTTTTTCTCTGAAAAATGCTGCCTGAAACAAAGCTGAGGAGAGAGAGCGAAAAACATTAAAGCTGAAGCTATAAAACCCAAAACAATAAGCTGAAATACACAAAAACGCCACAAAGAGCTGATTCGAACTGCAAAGTCACATTTTTAAAATAACATTAAAGAACCAAACATCCATAAAATCTTCTCCTCTGTGCTCATAGTAAAGTTATAGTAATAATGTTTATATAACTGCTTGTAACCGTCAAACTTAATCCACAACCACAACGTAAGTTATGTATGAAAATTGCAACTGCTCACATTTAACAGACACTTTTCACACCCACAAGTGCTTCATGTGCTTTTGACACCAAAATACATTTTAGTTTCAGTTCAACTTGAATATTTTTCAGTGTGCTTGTAGTGAAGTAAAACGCTGACTTTTCACAAGAGTCCACATCTTCAAAACACTGTATGATAGTAAAAACATCATCCTGTACAATAACACTGCATAAATTTCCTGACTTTTTATTGCGTTGTTGTATTTTACACCTGTTTCATAATCATAACAGCCAAAGCATGACAGGTGTAAACCGATAAAAGGAATCAGGGCGGACAAACCTTGAATAAATCACAAGATCATCAATTACAGGTATTTATAGTCACATTATGTTCTGCAATTTGAATAAAACTGCTAAAAATACAGTTAATTACTAAATCATATTAAATATATTTAATTAAATGAAGGATGAAGGTGCATTATGTGTAACTACTTTAATCAGAACATTATAAAAAGTTCAATAAAAACTTAAAAACTTGAACCTCTTTTTGTAACATGTTTTAACTAACAAATATGAAAACATTTTAAATCAATATTATCAACTACGCCTACAGCCGCCAAGATTAATTATGTCACAATTTAATGATTTTTGAAGAAGAAGAAGTAGAAAAGCAAGAAGAAGAAGAAGAATTCAGAGCTTTTAAGACTTGAAAAAAGTCACAGTGCCTTTTGGTTTCAACTAAGATTGTTTAAGTTCTGGTCTGAAGAAAGAAAAAGGATTTTTACTTTAATTTTATTAGAATTATTTTCAAATTTATATATCAGCTCAAGTGATAGACTGCATGCCAGGCGCTAAAGCTGAGTCATTACCGTTCGATTCCAGCCTGAACCTTCGCTGTATGTCATCCTCACTCTGTCTATCTCTTAGAAAAGTCATATAATGATAAGCGAAAGAGCAGCTGCGATGTCAAGTCAGCATCATACCCAGTTATAATCATCTAAACCACAAGTTTTCCAGCTGAATCTTGGATTTGAAGCTGACTGACCTTAGAGGCCTCCAGTTCCTTCACCCTGTCCTCGGCCGTCGTCAGCTTGGCTTTCAGAGCTGTGATCTCGTGCTCCATTGGCATCACCACCGAACGCAGCTTCTCTGCATCCTCCTGGGCCTTTCAAAGGTTTAACAAACCACCGTTTAAAATCTATACATGTGTGCAGTTTTACAAGTTTCAATTCCTTCTTAAAATCGCAAAAACATAATTTATAATTCATACAAAAACTGCTTTTTGACAGAAAAGAATTAGATTTTTAAGGGGTATTAGCTTACCTTTTAAGGACTATAAAATAAAAAAAACATCCAAATATATTTTGACTCATCCTTCCTCATGAAGACAGAAAATGAAGCCTACTTTTTTCATTTCGTCCTCCAGGTTTTCCTCCTCTTGGCCCTCAGTGAGGCGGCGTCTCACGTCACCCAGTTCCCTCTCCATGGCCTCCCGGTACTGGTTCCACTGGGCTCGCTCCTGCTCCAGTCGCTGGTGGAACTGGACCTCATATTCACACACCGTCTCTGTAGGATGAAAGAGAACAAAGAACGTACAGTATGAATAATCTGTTTTATTTCAGGTTACTTTACACATCCAACCACTGCTCTTTTGTCTTTTCATAGTAGTTCTTCTTCGCAGTTTCTGCTTTTCCTCACTCGCTCTAATACAAAACAGTTCCTCCTGTCAACATGAATTTAGCATTGCTATGAAAAAAAAGAGAAATACAACACTGCAACAGAAAAACTTTTATAAATTTCACACCAGTCGATATTGTTTTCGCCAGCTTTCTATGAACTCGGTCAGTTCTCCTTCACACTTTTCACTGAAGAAAGAAAGAAATCTGCTTCGTCTGGCTCTCTGTCTGACAGACTCTGGACCACTTCATTAATAACGCCATCAGAGCCAATCACAGCACTCATAAAAACATGGGCACAATAAATGAAATTTACACCAGGAAGATTTCATAGTTCATATTGGACAGTCCGATTTCGTTGAAAGCCGGGGCATTAACTCAAGTTTTCCACACCATAATTATAATATGCGGTGTACTTAATGACATGTTCTTTGATAAATGATAGTGTACGATTGGGGAGGTTTTTCACTGCAGATCGGATTACCTTTCATGATGGCCTGCAGCGAGGCCACCTCTTCCTGCCACTGGCTGCGGACTTGGTCGATGGCTTCCTGCTTGGTGTTTTCCGACACAGTGGCCACAGCTTTGATGGTCTCTATCTCGGATCGGGCCTGAGCCAGCTGGTCCTGGATGGAGCTCAGCTCAGTCTGGGCACCATCCAGCGCTGCAGTCTGCCTCTTCAGCTCCTCTGGAGAAGGGTGAGATGGATCAAAGATGACATGATTGACAGGGAGGGATGCAAATTTGCACAAACAGGAAGGAGGAGAACCAGGAGAAGAAGGAAAGGAATACAAAGGAACAAGACAAAGCTGGTGTATTTGTGCATTATGAGTTATTTCAGACAAGACTCCTTTCCTCACCAAGAACTTATTACCTCTGAGCGCTCTGATTAATTATTTATCTAGCAAAGGAAGCTACAGTGTGCACACTTCCAACGAGCCTGGATGGCTGTGGGATCCATACCTTCCTTGGACAGGTAGAGCTCTTTGAACTTGGCTCGTTTCTGGTTGAACTCAGCCTCCAGCTGCTGCTTGAGTTTGATGAACTCGGCCCTCTCCTGCTCCAGAGCTGCCACTCGCTGCTGGAGCACCTCTGTTTGATGGTGAGAGACGAAAATAACACCAGACAGGGCTGCGATTAATCAACTGTTTGATTACATATCGTTAAATACAGAACATTTAAATTAAAAAGAGTAAAGATAAAAAAATCTACTTCTATTTGCTTCACATGAACAACAAATTTTGCAAAAACAAATGCCAAACTCCTCTGCAAGAACTTATTGCTTCTCTCTTCCATCTATAAAAGTAATGTAAGCATCTTATTAAGTGACTTTTCGGACCGAACAAATATGAGAGGATTCAAGCTCGACCTCTGAGAAAATGACAATTTATAGACAAACTAATTCATCAAGATAAAAACAGTCAGATCAATAAAAAATGAAGACAAAGGATATTTGCATCCCTTATTTTCATAGTTACTGATGATTCTGGTTTAGTGTTGCAGGCGTTCCAACTGGGAACAGTGACAATAAAACTGAACTGAAAAAGTAGCACCTGTATTTGTAAAAGTTATTTTGGCACTGAAACGAGTATCGTCTCCATACAGGTTCCACTAGAGAGATATAAAAAATTATTTCATTTTACTCTTTATTTCATTCATTTTTTTATTTTGATGTTTTTCAGCAACATTTTTATAGTTTTTGACTTCATGCCTGTCTCTTTAAATGACCGATTTTACTACAATAACACAGATTTTTTTAAGTTTTACTGTTTTTTGAGTTGAAGAGAGGCTTTAGAGAGAGATTTTAATGGGAGGGCAGAGAAAGAGAGTAATTAAAATATTCACATATAAATGGGAAAGCGTGTCTCCTCTTGACCAAAGTCTGATACAACCACACTGCTACATCACACATCGGATGACTTATTAATCTTCTCAAATCAATGCATTTTTTTAAATAATAGGAGATAAAAAATATGTATCTGTCCATAAGCATAAAATATGGCTTTTTATTCTAAGCCAAACTTCTCCTTTTTTCTCTTCTTCTAAATCCAAAGCCTAAAGTGATGAACAAAAGTCTTTCAAACAGGCTTGAATTCACAGAGTTTATCAGCATCCCTTTCTGCTTCCATCTTATTATTCCTTTACTTATTCAAAACCAGCAGACCGAGAAGGGAGACGATGATATCCTTAAACACAGACAGATGAATGGAAACAGTTACTAGCACAAGCAGGAAGGCAGCTCAGCTCAATTCTACCAAACATCATGTGATGGCTGAACAACCTCCAGAGCAGAAATTCCATCCACACATAAGCTTAACATACATTCACATGAGTCTGCTGTGAATCTTAGTATGTTCAGCCCTTTTGAACTCTCACAGCTTATGAATTCACTTAAAATGCAGACATGCTTTGTTCACGTGGTTTTAAATTAATAAGTAACTAAGCAGACTTTTGTTGACATGTCACACTGTGTTTGTCAGTGAGAAAGAAAAAATCATTCATGCAGTTTAGGACTGAAAAGATCATTTGATTATCTGTAAAAGCCAGTAATTTTTTAACATACAGTCAACACCAATTCACGTAAGATGCAAAACTGGATGAAGCTCAATTCTGCTGCACTGTGGAAACATCTATAATTAGCACGCTGAATTAACAATAGACATACCAAACTAAAGTCATAAAGGTTAACAATAGCACAAGTAAATAGATACACAAATAAAGAACACAACACTGGGCAGTGTCACTGTAAACAGAGGATCATAACTTCACCTTGGAGCATTTGTGCTGCTGTCAGTATTTGCAATAAAAACAAATATAACTGCATGCTAATCCTGACACTTACTGCATTATCATCTCATTAAAGAGAAAACAATTATGCAGAACAGCACATATGCATACTGATACAATAGACAGAAAAACAATTAAAGGAAAAAAATATAGGATTTAAGATGAAAAAGACTGCAAAAACAGACAAATGTAGAGTTAATCCACATATACAGTGACGCACAAGAGAGCCGAAACAGAAACTTGACAGTCATCTATACATTAGTAGTTTCTGACGCACTCAACTTAACTGGGTTTAACTGAATGAGTTTAGATATAAGAACTCAAATCTAAAATTTAATCCGTCTTAAAATTTAACCTATCAGCAGCTGTCTGAAAAGCAGATCTTGCTTCATCCTATAGAGCATTTCAAGATGCAACATACATTTCTCAAATAAAACCAAAGCAAAAAGCAATCAATACTTACAGATGAATAATTGATAGCAACCTCATAACCTATATAACACCACGATAAAACCATTACAACACGCTCCATTTCCAAATATTGATCGAAACCAGCCAAAAAGAAATAAATTTTTCATTTCAATATCTTTTAATGTACAAGAGGTGTCCACAAAAGAGAGTACAGGAAATGTTTGGGGTCAAGTACCAAGGATTATTAGATTATAATTCAATTTTACTCTCAATCAGTCTATATGAAAACATACATAACTTTAATAATTTATTGATGTATTGTAAAGTGCATAAAAATGTTTTGCAACTCCTGAGACTAGCAAAGAGAGCTCTCTAATACTTGTAGCAGTTCAGAAAAAAGCCACCAGTAAATCACATTATTTTGAGGTCCTCCCATCCACAGCAGTTTCCGCAGCTGTGAAACTGCTGGATGAAAATGGGATTTTACTTCGGTCCAAGTTACATGAGAGATCTTTGCTGCTGTAGCAGTGAATGTGAGGTTACTAATTAAAAAACAATGAACCAAATTATGATTCTTGCACAAAGACATCCAACAATAATCCTTACTGCCACCAAAACTTCTACTAGAAGTATGAGTACAAATGTTAGCAGTGATTATTAACTAACCAAAGTTGTTTTGTAGGTGTAACATCTTCACTAAAATAATCTACAAACATAATGTCCTTCATAATTTAACTGTCATCACTTATAGCTACACCACTGAGTCCCTAAAGGACCCTTAGATGGTCCTCGGACTCCTTATTGAGAACCTGAGAGAGAAACCTCCTGCAGGATCAGCCTCCTATATTATGGTCCAACCCCCGAGTATGCAGGCCATGCACAGCACAACATGATAGACTGATAAGAACCATATGATCCATGTTAAAAACTGATCAGACAGGGCCAGATTAACAGAGGCCAGTGCCGACCTTTAGATCAAAACAGTCTGAGTAGCTCAAGCTATTAGCTAGCTAGCTTGGTTCTCATACGAATAGTAAGCTATGGGGAGAAAACAGCGTTAGCTTGGTAATATTAGATTGCATTAGCACATAGCTCATATTCAGGAATATATAACTTTAATAACTTTCAGCGAATTAGTTTTGGTCGACAATCATTAATGTGCCAACTGCGTAGTGATAAATGTTCAATATGAGCCAGTGACAGCCAGTGACACGTCGCCCTGATGATGCTAACTAGCTAATGTTGTCAAGGATGCAGAGGCCGCTGGCTTCGGTGCTCCCAGCCTTCAACACTCCCACCACAAAACTCCACGAACACAAGAAATTTACCATCTTGTTGGGACGACAGAGGGGGTCCCGAGGCCTCCTCGGCCATGGTTTCCTGAAGGAGGCTTGAGGCAATAACTAGGGAAATGGGATAAGCGCTAGGAGTGTCCAAGAAAACAGGCTAACATCACAACTAGTGTTAAGCTACCGAGTGGAAAGGGCTCGGCTTCCGGTTGGATTTACAAAATAAAACGTTTATCGTCACTGCTTGACGATGCGTCGATTAGCGAGGCGTTAAACTAAATACACTAAAAAAAAAAAGACCTTAACAGAAAATTAAACAGTAATATCAGTTTCACAATCAACGTGAACCCCGCACAGCTACGAACTACTAATTTTACATAATTTACCATTTTGCGCTAACATTGAGAAGACGAGATGTCTATTTCCTTTAAAACGTTTGCTAAATTCAACCAACTTAGCGTCTTTCAAAATAAAGGTGATTTACGCCGAATTACTTTTTTTATAAAATTAAAAGAACTAATTTTCACTTTATAATTTAACTTTCGTTGTCACATTAACTTTTAGTGAAACTATTAAAAAGGGCAGCTGCAGAAAAAAGACATTTTATAAAATCCCTCAAGACTGTAAAGTGATGAAAACCAGTGTAACATTGTGCTAATTAAAGAGGAACTGAAAATATAAAGAGACTTGAAAATGAATCTTATGTTCCGTTCCAGCTTTGACATAAACTGTCACAAGACATAGACATCAATGGGAAATAAATGTGCTATGACATCTTTAACATCACAGAGACTTGAAGATGAGGATCATTTCCCACAAAAACATCACAAATTCCCCTCAGCACACTTCAAGTGTTCACACAAATGTATGCATTTCATGTTTGACTCTCCCAAACACACGAACACACACACATGCACACATGCTGTAGTCACTGGAGCGTGGCAGAGAGTGGGGAGGAGACACAGCAGTCTCAGTCTTCAAGTTTCTTTGGTCAACTCAGAAAAATTAGAAACTGTCATGCAAATACAACATGATGACTGCTGTCATGAATATACATCCATTTTTGTCATCCATTTGCTGAGAACGTCGCCCTATTTGAGCCCAGCCGAGAAGCAATCAGCTGTTCTCTGAAAAGGTAAGATGCATGTAAGTTTTTATACTGAGGAAGCTGATGTATGGTTAAATAACAGTAAACCAGGTCTACTACATAATTACTAAATGTAAAATCTTATTTGAGATAGTTAAGTAAGAGTATAAAAGGTTAATATGTAGCTTCGCTTGAACTATAAAAGTCACTTGGATTGGAGGAAAATCATTTAACAACTTTATGATGCACAACCAGGAGGAAAAATATGATCACAATATTTTGTAAGACTTCATTCTGAATCAGTAGTTTGTCAGACTTGCCTTTGGTTGCTGTCTATCTGTTGGAAAAAGCAGGAAGCTGATGCAAAGAAAGGATATGAGGCATAAAGATAAACAGAAAAAAACAGCATTTACAACATTCTGTGCCTGGAGATAAGAGGACATAAAATGTTTTTCTAGTCTAAATAATAATTTTATTCTCTCAAGTTCATGTCAAATAGGCACAGATACCTCAAATATGTGACACAGAAACACGTTTTTATGATTGTTGCCAGTGCAGGAGGCAACTCAAACTGAAAGGGGGCTGTTTGATTCTCAGAATGCTAATGTGATTACTAAAATAACCATTAGACTTAGTCAACATGGAAAAGAGGAAGTGGTGAATTTTTTTTTTTTTTTTTCCGGTCCGAAGTGTCACATACTGAAAAGCAGCAGCTCAGTTGTGTGAAGTTTTTGTCAGCTTTTGTTTGTTTGTTTTTCTCTCTTTTGATGTTGTGTGGTGTCGAGCAGAGCACCCATGGATCTTGCATTCAAATACAAGTGGTTATGGATCATAGTTGGGGTGATTTTTGTGACTTTGGTGATTGGCCTCATCTTCCTTCTCATCAACAAGTGCATATCCATGCGAGGTAAGTCGAACCTCTTCTCATCTCATCTACGAGAAGCTAATGAATGTGACATCATTTGCATGTTTTCTTCTTTTTCCTGTTCCTTTGCACCCTTCTTCTTTTCCACTCATTGTAACAGAAATGCCACCAATACAACCGGATGATCTTGTGAAAGATGATAATATATAATAAATATATAGCTATAGACAAAGTTTTTGTTATTTCACAGCCTTTCAGTGGCACCTTACTATCAGCATAATGATGCTACTTGCACTGTTGTCAAATCTTTGAATAACCTTTCGACCTAAACACATAAATGAAAAAAAATTATCTGCAAAATCTTAACCTCAGACTCTCTCATACTGTGGCTAACACCTCATTACTGTTTTTTGGTGTAAATTATCTCAGATCATTATGAAGATAATCAGATGATAAGAAGATAGTGGCTTTGAGGGTTTAAGGTTTTTTGCAGGTCACCTGAACGCAACAGGCTATGAAGTGAAGTTTAAAATAACAATAAACACAAGACTGTGCAAATGACAGCAAAACTAATGTGAAATAAGGAAAATAATAACAATATGCAACGTTAAAAACAACAAAACCAGAAAATTTTGAAAGAACGACTTGACTTTTTACTGTACTTCTCTCTCTTGTGATACATATTTTCAAGTCGAAACAAACGGTCTGTATAAAACTCTGTTAAGTTAAACTTACAGATCCCACAAGTGTTCTTAAATCCTGAAAATCATGTGCATTTAACCAAATAGGTTTTCTGGTTGGAAACTATCAGAATAACAGAAATCAGATGAGAAAATGTCAATAGGATGTTTTGTGGCTGTTACATCAACTAATAGCTACAAGTTTAAAGGTTTAGTTGTATGTAAAAATCTTAATTTATTGTTTTATTTACAGTTCTGGAGATGCTTCAATAGTTTATGTGCTGTACATTTGGGATATTTTAATTTTTTATATCACCAGTGCATCTAATACAAAGCGTGTGAACAGAATTTGATGTGGTGAAGAGAAAAAATATCATGGGTCATTTATTATGTGTCTATCAGTCACACAAGGGGAATCCCACCTCTGTTCCTGAGGTGTCTTCCTCCTTTTTCTCTTTTCCCAATCAGGACATTAGGGATAAGATACAAGCTATTACATGCTGAACAGACTGTAAAGGCCTTTGAGGCGAGTTTGTGATATTTGATTTCTTGGCCAATATAAATTCAATTGTCCCAACTTGACTTGAAACATGACACATAAATCCTTACAGCTAGAAAAGCCACATACTTTCTTGGAAGTACATCTTTGGTCAAAAACTGTTTCCAATAAAAACCAGCTGTTCGTGATGTCAGGTTGCACATTTTTAGACTTGACAAAATCAAAACGGAAGAGCATCTTGAGTTTTCTGACCTTAGAGTGATCAGCATGAACAGTTACAGATGCAGATAGACTTTTCAATCATATGACAAGAGAGGAACTGTGACCGCTATAAATGCTAGTGGTTTTATGAAACTGGAGTTTCTCATTTCTTGTACTAGGCGTTGTCACTGTTGTCATTATAACAGATGATAAGAGTAAGAAACAGTAAATGTTATGTCAGTCATGTTACAGTAACATACAGATACCACTGTCCATTGATTTGTACATCCCACTGAGGATATGATATGCTTCAACTGTATTAACAATTATGATTAAATCTTATCCTCATTTTTAGGGTCAATGCTTAGTTTAGTTTAGTTTAGTTTATTTGTTTAGCACAAGTTTGGTACAAGTACAAAACTGTGCCAGGTGGGAACGAAGCCTCTGCAGGCACATTGATCAAATAACAGTAATGTGTCATTGTTAGCAAGAAGGTGACATTTTCAATGGTTGTTATTTGTCCAGATGTTAAACTAGCCAAACAAAACAGTAGTAAAACAAAAAAAATCAAGTAAAACTGGAACAAAAGAAATTCCAAAAGGAAGTTTAGCACTAAACAAAAACAAATTTACAAAGCATTTTTCACAAAGCAAAAAATACAAACAGAGATCAGCCATAAAATCAACAAGACACAAACCAGTAAAGTGAACCACTGATAAAAAGATTAAATGTGCAGCATTAAAAAACATAATAAACTATTAAGTATGGAAGCTGGCTTACCAAGGCTAACTTTAGACAAGTTATTTATGACGTAATATGTTACAGCTGTTCCTCTAAGATTATTTCTTGCAATAAAAACATACGTTTATGCATGAAATGACATTTGACTTAAAGCCCATTAGCACATAGCTAGCTAGCCTGAGTCAATGATCAGACTTGGTTAGAAACTACACTTCCTACGCTGTTAAAAGAAGCTATGGCTTGCCCTCTTTTTTCACATTAGCAGCCTCATGAAATGTAACTAAGTATATTTACTCAAGTCTTACACTTAAGTACAATTTCGAGGAACTTTCTTTGAGTATTTCCACATCATCCATTTTGTGCTCCACTAGATTTTGAAAGTAAATAATGCAATTCTGCTGTCACTTCCTTATATTTATATAACAGTTTTAGTTACCTTGTAGATCTAGATTACCAATTCAAAATATTCTAACAAAATCTAACCAAAACCAAGGTGTAATTGAATTAGCTTCACCTTTACCAGCTGTGTCGCGTAGGTGATTTACACCTTAATGCATCAGTAGTTTAATCTATTAATTTACATAGTTCTAAAATAGGAAATTCTGCACATCGAGTAGTTTTACTTCCATACTTTAAGGATGTTTTTCTTTTAAATTTTTCCAAGTAAGAGTTTTAATAATAAAACTTCTAATTGTAATATAATATTTTTACATTGTGGCAGCTTATTATTGTTTTTTTCACTTTAACAAAAGATCTGAAAACTTCGTCATTGATAACAGCTTCTTATTTTCAAACCTAATCGTTATATGCTCCTAGAAAGTGACATCTTGAAGTGAAACAGGAGTGCCGAGCCCAAGTGGCACATTGGCGGGAAAGTGACATTTGGCAATGTGACTTTTAGCCATAAACCAAAGTCAGTGGGGGAGGAAGTGTTCAGTTACTTTTACTTAAGTAATACATATGAAAAAAAATGCAATTATAGTCCTGTTCCTGCATTGAAAAATGAAAAATGATTACTAGCAAAATCAAAATTAAAGTAATGTCATGTAGGAAAGTTATCAATTTGAGTGTTATGATCAGCATAACTGATCTGATTATACAGAAATAAAATTTTACTGTTACACAATAGGCCAGTTGGTTAAAATAGCTTATTTTAACAATTTTTTAGATTGTTAGATCTATCATCATATTTTCTAATCTGTCTGTTGTATGATAAAAGTTTAGTAAAAAAGTTCTGCGTTTCCCGCTGAGTTGTACGACGTAGCATGAAATGAAAATATTGGTTAAACGTATCTAGTTATTTACCACCACTGGTTGCTTGAACAGCAGTGACATTTCAGCCATTACTCACTCTAATGTGTTCATTAGGTCTCCATCTTAATAAGAAATCTATTAATACAAAACACATACAAAAAGTATAAAGAAGTGAACGGTTGACTTTAGTTTCATTATCGATGTGAGTAACTACCTCTTTTATCACTGAAAAACCAGTATAATGAAACGTAACACCACGAACTCAGTACGGAGGAAGAGAAACTAAAACACACTAGACTCTCATTGTAACTCTGAACGTATTAATCTGAAGGGTTCATTGCAAAGCAGAGGAAAAACTATTATAATTGTATGAATTGCTATTATTAGGGGTACCCTCTGGATTTGATTAGCTTAGATGAAAATTTAATGATCCCTATGGGGAAACTGTGCCACAGCAGCAAAGAGAGGGGCTCAGTGACGGTTCAGGGAGCAAATACAGGAAACAAAATATAACACATAACCATGCCTATCATGTGGAGATAAAACAAGACTGTACGTGTGAAAACATTAATGCTGTATGTGTGTTTAGATCTGAAGATGATCAAATATTACAACTAGTGTGCTAATGTGAGTGCTGTTTGGGTTTGAGTTTTTTCTTGTGATCATGTCCTACATAAAGCTAAAATTAAATATACACAGAGTGAATTGTGAACTTCCTGTTGCATTAAATGTTGACCTCATTTGTCACCTTGTAACTGCATAATCCTGTCCTGCTGATCTGTTAACATGCTCACCAAAACACCGACAGCCTGGTCTTTCTTAATGCTTGACAGATTTGACACAATTTTTTTTATATTTAATCAAAGTTTCACATATTTAACTGCATATCTTTTGTTTTGTTTTTCAGCGGGCAAACACAGAATCTCCGAGATTCACAGAAAATCTAACTTCAGCACCAAGTAATATTTAAATCTATACTCCTACTGTAATGGATATTTCTTACATTTTACACTTAAATACATGTGTATTGCCAGGATTGTTAAAAGTTTTATTTTTTTGTACTGTAAAATGTAATCACAATTCCATATTCAAGAGATACACCTTGACACTTTCTTGCCAAGATTTAGATGAAAAAGATTGTTACCAAAATTGAATGTTAGATATGAAGTAATTAGCTTATGTTAGCATTAAGACTGAAAACAGAAGCCTACTCAAAAGCAATAAAAATGACTTTTAAAGAAAAAATACATGTATATATTTTGTAGTGTTTGTTTAGGTTTGTTTTTAGATCAGACAAACTTTTGCAATTGAAGACACACAGGTCAAGTTTTCCCTATGTGTCCAATTTTAATGCTAAGCTATGCTAACTAGCAGCTGGCTGTTGCTTTACAGTGTTTTTAACAGACAGATATATGACCAGCATCAATTTTTTTTTATTATTTAACTCTTGGCAAGAGAACGAATAAGTGTATTTTTTGAAATCATCTTTAAGTCAGATTTTTTTCACTCTGGACTACAAAATATAAAGTTAAACATTTGTTCTCTTAACTTTTCAGCAGCAACAAGTACCAGGAGACCAATTTCAAAGCTGACGGCCCACCTTTACCTTCCCGGGCACAGTTTCTCACAGAAGGCAAGTCTCTGTTGGATCTCTGAATGGATCATATGACGCAATAATTCCCCTCAAAGTCCCCATTTTCTCCATAGACCACATGTCCTCCACTTACTTTCACCACATTATGACAAGAGCTGAATACAAAACCATCTGATCTGACAATAACCCAAAATCCAAAGTGTAACTAGAGGATTATATTAGTAGTATCGAATGAATTTCTCTTGACAAACTAAACAAACTTGACCACTAATGACAGTAAAATAACACAAATAAAGGGAGGTTATAACATCATCCTTTGTGACTTTTTTTGGTTTTCGTTGAATCAAAACCCAGAAAATGGACTTGAGTCCAAGAGAGAACTTCTCTTTCTAATCCAAGTCAGTTTTTCTGAACCAAAGTTCATCCAAACATTATGAAATCAGACTGAATGATATTCGCAGTTAGGCCAAACAAGAAAAGTGCCAGTATTTTTACAAATCAGACCAAAATAAATGACTTTTTGGCACATTTACGTCCATGAAAATCAAGCCACTGCAACTGTACCACAAATTATAGAGGGATACACTGCAGTTTTTACAGGAGGAATAAGTTACCCCAATTTTCCTGCAGTTTTTAAAGCTGTAACTATCTGCTGTCTGTAAAATAACCAAATAACCGTTAGCAGTAAATGCCTAGTAGCTTTAGCTTTATCTTTTAACATTTGACAGATACATTTAAATTTAAACATAAAGAAGGGTCCATTTTGACTGCAAACGTATTATTACCAAAATCAATCATGTAATGTGTGTTAAAGATGCTTGTTGCTCAATGTAAAATTGTTCTTTTTCCATCTAAGTTTTGAAGAAGATAGCATAAGTGCGCTAGTTTTTAGCCATGCTAACAGCTGGCTACTTCCTGGTTGTGAGCGGTTGCCAGGCAACCAGCAGAGACTCCAGGAACTAATTATACCTCTCCAAAATAAAGTCCGACACACAACCTCCTATTAAACAGCTAAAGTTTTTGAATGGACTCAGTATTAAAAGAACTAACTTTAACTATAACTATAACTATAACAATAACTAACTATAGAGACAGAGCGCAACGCGACATACTCCGGAAGCCACGCCCACTAGAGAGGTAACTTAAACAACCCACGACGCAAAATAGAAAAGTATGCTAGTACTGTAGCTAGCTTAAAGACATTAACGTTAGATTTCAACATGTCAAGGGATTATTTTAGCTTTAGCTGGCTCAACCAGAGAGAAAAAGTTTAATTGACAAATTCAATAATGTCTGTTTTACCTTTTGAGAGAGAAATGATCCCACTGAATGGCAGATTTTGATATTTACAACCATCTGATCGAGTCATTATGTGTGCTAAGCTAAACAAATCAATCTTCTCAATTAACTTGCCAACAAACCGCAAATGGTGTACTTCAGAAAATGTTGAACTATAAAGTGAAGCCTGTATGTCCAATCTTAATAACATACTGCATTTGTAATTTAATCTATTAAATGAAAGGAGGATTTGAATTTAAGTGATAACATTGGAAAATCATAAAAATAGCCAGTGCTTGAACTCTGAAAAGCAGATCTCTGCCTAAACTTGAAATTTCCTGATTTCAGGGGCCCAGAGCTATGAGAACCTGGCTGAGGGATCCGAACAGGAACCGAGGATGCTCAGCCGTCAAATGAGCTCGTTCAACCATCAACAGGGCATGAATAACCATCAGCAGAGCATGAACAACCATCAACAGAGCTCATTCAATCAACAGAGCATGCTCAACCATCAACAGAGCATTCACAACCACAAGCAAGACATGGGCGAGTACGAGCAGAGCACTCCGGACTACCAACAGGACACAGGTGACTATGAGCAGAGCACTCCGGACTACCAACAGGACATGGGTGACTATGAGCAGAGCACTCCGGACTACCAGCAGGACACAGGTGACTATGTGCAGAGCATCCCTGACTATGAGCAGGACATGGGTGACTATGTGGAGACCACTCCTGACTATGAGCAGGACATACCTGACTATGTGAAGGTGGAAGATGAGGAGATGATAATGCCTCCTCCTCCTCCTCCTCCTCCACCATTCAATGATCCAGATCCAGCAGCAGACGACGCCTCCACAGAGGACTACGATGACATCGGAGGTGAGGATGGACCCCAAAGTGAAGAGGACTATGACGACGTGGGTTAGACCATGAGAAACTATCCTAAAAGACACTTTTGATTTTCTTATCCTGCTGAGCAGAGAGATCAGAAAGACTTTTGCCTTACCACAAGATTTCCTTCTAAGTCTTTGTTCTTGTCATGATTTTAATGAAAAAAAAACAGATGAAATTATCTGTATTAGTGTGCACTATTAAGAAAATGCAGGACAGCATGAACAACAGCACTGTACAGGCAGAAATCTGCTACAAGTATAATGTAAATACTTGTATAATATAAATGGGAGTTAAGACCACAGGGGCAGTAAAGTTTGAATAGCACCATCTAGAATACCTCATCAAATACTAGACATTTACAAAACAATAAAATACTTGACATTAATAAGTCAATTAAAAGTAAAAAAAGGACAAATAATTCAAGATTTAGGAAACTGAATGTAAAAGACAATAAACAAAAGCAATAATATGGCCAAAATAGCTCAGATTTAATAGTTTTGAATAAGTGGAAAGCTAAACATCATGTTTTAAGCTTTGATTTAAAAGAGCTGACAGCTGAAGCAGACCTCAGATATTCAGGAAGCTTGTTGTGCAGGTGTCGAGCATAAAAGCTGCTTCACTTTGCTTGGTTTTAAACCTGGGAACACCGAATAAATCTGTCCCAGATGACCTGAGGGGTCTGAATGTTTCATGACATACAAATAAATCAATGAATTTATTGTAACTTTTAGCCAACATTATTTTCAGACTACAAACAGCCATTTTATTGTTAGTGTTATTTATAAGTGGTTGCTTTGCACAATAAACTAGCAGTTATTTGATGCTTGTATTTATGTTTTAGTATTTGTCAATTACTGAAAATATATGTCTCAAACTGATCAGACAGCTGAGGTCCATCAAAATATAGTCATGCTTATATAGTTATATGTTAGATTTCTTATATGATATAGTGATATAGTTACCTTTTTAATGTTCTAATTTAAAATATATTTTAGTCACATATTTAAAAATGACCAGGATTGATTAAAATCCTGTTTGTAGAATATGTGTAAATGTTTTCATGCAGAAGAGGTGATCAGCTTAGCTTAGCATAAAGACTGAAAGCAGTTGTTTCAAGTCTGACTTTGTCTAACACGTCATTTAGGCTACTTTTGTTTAATTTGTACACAACAGATATGAAGTTGCAAACTTTTTAAATGTAGTTCTTCCTATTTTTTACTATATTTTCAATTATTTTTGATACAATTTTTTCTTATTGTCAAAAAGTCACATGAAAAGTCCAGAAATGACAATGAATAGATGCTACTACTTTAACTAGTAAGTACTACTTAAATTAGTAATAAGTGTTTGTTCTGTATTGAAAGACTCATATACATTATTCCTGTATCTCACAAAGCTCTGTCGTTGTTCAGAAACTATTAAACACATCATGAGCAACTCTGTAGCACTGAGTTACATGTTCCTTCAATATTATTAACAATAATGCTCTTATTTTTTGTTTACTAAACAGACATGAGGCTAAAAAGTATTGAGGAAGTCAGAGAGCACTGAATGACAAGCTAATGCATTCTTGGTTTCGGACGTAAGCATGCAATTGGTTGCCTATTAAAAATAATCATAGAATATCATTAAGGCCGGTGATTTCTATATATTTATATTCTTGAAGATAAATCACTCCGCCAAGGAAAAAATACATTATGCAATGTGAAATGCCAGTTTTCAAAATGAAATACTACATTTGTTGGTACAATAACAATGACATCAAAGTGAGCCCCCTGAGAACTGAGAGACTGTCTGATGGATGCTTTTCCTGTCACAAGACTGCCTCTTGTGGTCAGCTTTGGTTTTGCACCTGATGTTATTGACCCTTATTTACATTGGATGATGTAAGATCTCCTCCTATTGATTTGTTCCTTATCAGTTTCCTTTAGAAAGGAGCTTTTCTTGTAAATATCCTGTCAGCTCTTTTTTCAGAACAATGGCACAGAGTGGCACTACTTTGAAAGGGAAGGAATGATTGTAATCAAACAGGTCATGGTGACTCAGCTTTACACCAGTCTCTGATTATTTACAAAAACCATAAGATTTTCTTGTAAGTTGACAATACAATTAGCATATTTTTTTGCAACATTTTTTTACTGTATAAGCTATTTTGACCCAATAATAATAATAATAATAATAATAATAATAATAATAATAATAATAATAATAATAATTAACCATCCTCATCATCATAATTTTATCATCTTGAGTGAAATTTTCCCCATACAATAGCCCTTTTTTCTCCTCCTGGCCTCTTCAGTCTCATGTTACCTTAATTTGTTATAGGATTATGTACGTGAGCTTAGCAGTTCTCCGGTCCTTTTAAGCCTTTTAGGTTTATTCATCAGAATTGTTCATAGCTATTAAATTATGCAAAAGAGAATTGTTTTCTTTGGTTATCAGATTATAAATCACAGAGGAAAAAATGCCCCATACACATACATGAGCCTACATCGTGCTTATGAATAATCAAAGAGTATAAAACTGATCCATCCGACACAAAAATGATCCATGATGTTGGTTCTTGAGCTTAAGGATTGTCAAGAGTCTCTTAAACCAATTATTCTCACATTCTGGGAGAGAAGGGGTGCATCTGCAACACTTGACAACAAAAAACATTTTAAAAGGTCAATACTTTGTGTTTGTGTCTCACCAGTAACTGACACATTTCTTTAATCCACAAAAAAGAACAAGTGCCTTGTCCGCTGAAACCAGAGTTTATGCATTTTACCACTGTTTGGCAACGTCTGCAGCGGCAGTCAGCAAAAGTGGTAATGTGGTTCTCCTGCTGCAGACCGTGCAGTTAGAAACCAAACCTGAGTTCATTTCCTGGCTGTCAAATGCCAATACCAATGTCAATGACAGGCCCCAACGAGACAAAGGGGGCCATATTATATAGGGATTGAACAGAAGTGATCGAATCTTTGGCAATATGTTATATTTATTACTCCTATTATATATATTTTTATGATAATTTTTTAATTGACCTGGAGGCTGCAGGATCCTTAACATCCTATTAACTTTATAGCCCTATGTTTATGCCTCAGGAAGGCCATGCTGAGGACGGGTATTAGTCTGCAGATGGGGCAAAAATCTATAAAAAAATAATTTTACCTCTGTTTATTAATACCCCCTCAGTTGCAATAGTTCTGGGAGCTGCTTACATCTAATAAACCCTCACACTGACCACATAATAATATCTTGTCAGTCATCAGTCACTGCCTCAGTTTGTCTTGACGTGTCCAATGGATATAAGATGATCGGACTCTCCCACAGTTAAGGATTTAGTGAGAGATGATGCAGAGCCAAAAATCACGAGAACAAGAGATGTGAGCACCAAAAAGCCCAAAAATAAACCAAACCAAAGAACATTAAACCAAAATATTGATATAATGTGACCACAATTGCAGTTTATTTTCCATGTGATATCTTAGCCGTTATTTATTCTGTAACTGAATAATGGCAGAAAAAAATTAATATTTTAAAACATAACTTATTATCACTAATTCATATTCTGCTAACTTGTGAATAGCTTAATTTGTTGATTATATTTTATATTATTACTCTGAAACGGCAAAGTAAGAGTTGAGTAAAACATTCAAATGAATGTATTTAAATAAAACATGCACCGTTTGCCTCTGAAATGTAGTGAAGTACATACATAAAGTAATAGCAAATGGAAATGGTCAAGTAATGTACAATTACCTCCAGAAATGTACCTCAGTAAATGTTCTGTGTAGTTTCCACCCACCAGAGTTCGATACGCCTCGGAGCGTTTAGGAGGAAGTGCGTTTTATTTTGAAGGTGCTGACAGGAAATGTAACGGTTGACGGTTGGTGTCTGCGTTGACGCTACATGCGGGCTCTTCGCATCGCATTCCACTATGAGGAAGATGTAACCGCTGTGCGGACTTTATGTTTCCAAACCGTCTTCAGCCGCAATTTGAAGGAATAAAATGTCCAACTTGAAGGAGTCAAACACTTGTCCCGATGGCTACAGGGCTTTAAGCACAAGTGAGCTGAGGGAGCTTTTACAAAACGACGACAAAATGGACCAAATCATTCGACTCAATGAGAAGGTAGGTATCCTCTGTTCCCCCAAGAACCAAAGTGCCGTAAGGAATTTGCGCCTTATTAACGCTTTGTTAAATCCTTTCTTCTGTCTTCAGCGATGTGTTTCTGTCATTTCCCGTCCGTATCTTTGTTCGACGCTGGAAAATTAGCGTTTAGGTGTTTTTGGTCATTACATTTGATGTTAAGTGTGTAGCACAAATCCGCTTTACATGGCTCATCGATTGTCTGCGTGGCGAGTGGTCGGATTTCCAATCCGTTTTCTCAAACCTCAGTCTCCTAATATTTGCGGTAAATTATTAGTTACTGGAGCAAAGGCAAAAACAAAAAGATATGTATTGATCCGGTCTGTACAAGTGATTACTTTATACTTCAAGCGTTCTTGTGGTGCTGGAAGCATCATATTGAGGTGTTGAAGACCCCATACGCGCTGTTATGTGGCTAGAGTCCTGTACGCCGAACTCTGTATATAATTTTGCAATGAAGTCTTCCTTCATCTGACAGAGGATCTTTATGTGAGAGAAAGGATGTCTTGAGGAAACAATACAGTTCTTACGGCATCTTTTGCAATTCGGCGTTACTGCAGTGCAAATATTAAAATGTGTTTAAATAAAATGTTAACTTTTTAGCACCGATCTCCCTCAGTCCTCTCCCCTCAAAGATAGGTTGGCGAGCGGAGTTCAGTGTGAATAAGAGGCCACTTTTGCTGCAGAAAGTTGCATCTTAATGTATTGTTATTGGCCGAATTTAACAGTGGTCTCCGACAATTACAAAGTATGTTAAAACGCTTCCTTTGATGAGTGTGGTTTTGTATGTGAACATGGCAAATTATAATTGCTAGATTTTGAGAGGAAATTCACGTGCCTTACTCGGTATCAGGGAGGCACGTTTCGGGGCTTCATGATGACCTTCCTGACGTAAAGCGATACTACATCTCTCTCTGTCACTCACGTACTCCCTCACAAACACATACACTATCTCTCTCTCTCTCTCTCACACACACACACACCCCAAAGTTTTTCATGGGTCTCATTTTGATTAGGTTTGCCTTGGAGGTCCTCGGACAGAAAAGCCCCTCTCAGGCAGAATTCAGTAGGCTATAGAATTGCATTGCTTTCACAACTATGGGTGGAGTGATAACAAGAGTGTGCACTGAAACATAATCAGGGTGGAATAGTCATCCTAACACAAATACTTATTGTGACTGTACTAAGCTCCAGGTGGATAAATACAGAGGAAATTAAACTGAATTTAATGCTGGGCTCCACTTTGTTACCACATAGCTGTCTTCTATGAAGCCCCTCTCGATTAATTAAGACACCAAAGGCTTGATGTCATGTGATTGTGCTTAGAAAACAAGAAAGACATCACTAATTTGCCCAGTCTTTGGCGAATGATGTGACATTTGAAACCTGGCTCAGTGTATGAATTTGGATGATGAGCCAAAGTGGTTGAATCTCACCAAAAGGTCATACAGTTTTCCCCCGGGAGCAAAGCAGAGTGACTCAGATCCAAATTCCACAGCACTTTGGGGCATTTTAGTGATTATTCAGATTATTTCAAGCCTGTCATTAATGTTTCATTAATTAATAATACGCAAGTTGTGTTTGCAGCGGACATCTATCCAATAAGTAGTCTGGCTCCCAGTGATGTGGATAGAATTTGATTATATATGCAAACATGTACTTTGTATTATCGTGATTGGCTTATTTCACAACCTCTCTCTGATCTCCATGAGAGCTCCGAGAGCAGAACTCTTCATTAATCTCATGTAAATGATGACTGTTATGTAAACCACCACAGAGTTAAATCATTCATAATCATGCTACTGCCTGAACGGTGCAGAGATCTTCATATTCTCATTAACAACAGACCACAAAACAAGCTATAATATCTTGTCAAAATATTTCAACAGCAGTGTAGTGCAACATCAAGTAACATCAGGGTTTTTTCTATCAGTGCTGCTGGAGCTTCGTCCCTGGAGCCAACAGTTTGTAGTAACCATCAATAACTGTGCAGATTGAGTGATAAATACCTTTATTAATCCCCAGAGGGGTAACCAGTTAACAGGAGCAAATCTATATTGAAAAAAAAGGACGGCTGTGACCACAGTAACCTCAAATGCACTGCAACTGCAGCAGGGAGGGCTTGGGAGGAAACCATTCTGAGAATAACAACAGCAAGGCAGATTAAAAAAAAGAAACGGTCTGATTGAAAAGGGTACATTACAGGGTAACTCATGAGGGTAAAACATAGCCTGGAGAAATCGGCTGCTACTTAACATGGAAACTTCAGATTTGTAGTTATGTTTGATCTTTTTTTGTTTGATCAGATAGTCCCACGTTGAAACCAAAGCTAATATTGAAACCAAAATTGCGCTTTTTAAGATGGTTTTACTTAGCCAAAGTTCTTGTTCATGGAACAGTACGTAAGGGAATAGTTTGGCAATTTGGGAAATATGACTTTACTTTTTGGAGGATGGTGAGAGAAGAAGATCAATACCACTCTAATGTCTGCCCATTAAACATAGCCTGCAGCTGATTAGCCTTGCTTAGATTTAAAACTGACAACAGGAAACAAACAACGAGCTGTAGACACAACACTAACACACAACATAATATCATCACTATCATCTTGTGGTATTAAAATGGCGAACTTGATAGCAAACAGTAGCTTAATTACACACTCAGAAGTTACAGAGCAAGATTATCATTTATCTGGAGTGTGTCTATGATTAATATTACTCCTGAGTCCAATGTAATATTCCTTTGAGCTCTGTTTGGTCTCCACCGGCTCCTGAGGGGAATATTTGACTCTAACGCAGCTAAATTCTACACTGTGTTCAGCTGCTAGTTGCTAGCTTTGTGTGTTTGCTGCTTAATGCAGAAAAGTGTGGCAGACAATAGGAGCTGAGTCGATGAAAGCTGCTGGCTGCTGTGGCAGGAAACTAAAACTGTAAGTTTTCAGGCTGGAAAACCAAAATAAAGAGCTGAAAACTGCTGTACAGCCGAGGGGAACAACACAGTTTGGTTATCATTTCCTGTGGGTTCCTCGCTATGAGTATCACCTTTTACACTACGCATAGTGATGTGATCTGTGATTTTTATAAAAATGTATGTAAGAAGAGCATAAACTCATCCTAGCTGGTGGAAAGAGAGAGTTATCAGAGTGGCAGCCCAGTGAAAGCTCACAGCATATGGCCCTTCCTTTCTTATAGTTGAATACAGGCCCGGCTTTGTTTGAAGTATTTTCTTTCATGGAAAAGACAATTTCTTCACAGACTGAATGTTAAATTTTGTGGCTTTGGACTGAAGAAGCCTAATGAAGCTTGAGCCTCGTTCAAGATGAAAGAGAAACCCCTATCTGCTGCATTTCGTGTGGTCAAACGTATTGACCACAGAAAACAACAGTGCTGCTGCGGCGCTGCTCCTCTTCCCCTTCAGTGCAGAGCTTCCAACCCTTAAGTGCTCCCCAAGTGTCATTTGTCAAGGATGGTAAACACTGTCCTCCCTGCTTTCCTGTGCAAGACTGCAGCAGTTGTTGTTTGATAAACGGGCAGACCAGCCAAAACAGGAAATGGTGAGTCCTTATTGATTCCTGTTAAGGGAAAACGGGACGGATGATTGGGCTTTAAGTCTAGAATGACTGTGGTATCTTTATTCTCATTGCAAGTTTTTCTTCAAATTAACAGCAGATCTGTTGCACCTCTTTTTCCACTCAGACAGACCTTCTTTTGACTGCAGGGCACATTCTGCAAATTCCTCCAAACTTGGGACTCATACATCCTTTTGATGACCCGTAAAATGTGAGACAGATGCAGCGTACAACACTGTGCTCGATGATGTGGCCTTCAGGCTCTAGGTGACAGACTGCTGAAAGAAAGCAATTGAGCAAGAAAAGCATTGAGCTGGGCACAATAACAGGAATGCTCAGACTGATGGAGTAGTCAAAAAGGATACAGATTTCTTGCAGTGTGAAAATGGCATTGTGTCCAAGTGACTGTTCCTGTACTGCAATGTCGTGACAGTATCGCTGGCAACATTTATAGGGAGTGACATGCATTTTAATAATTTATGTTTTTGGCCTGTATAGTCTAGTGACAGTGATTACCCACCCCTTCCCCCTTATATACACTTAGCCCTGCCACCATCTTTCAATTCTCCAAAGAGCATTACGACCACATTCAGTAGCACATTGAAGCCATAAACATCCAGAGTTGTGACCTCTGAACATAAATTTTAGGCCCAGGGTTTCCACGAGCATTTTATAGAGGAGATGCCTGTAGTCGCCAATAACATGAGAAAAAAACTGTTATAATTTAATGAAGTGTAATATTAGACTTTTTAAGATTCCAGGAAAATGAGCAGTGGGGCTACATGATATGAAAAGGCTCAGTGTTTCTTTTGTAAGAGAATCGTTCAGCTCCTTAGATCTGAACATTTACCAGTACATCAGTGTGAAAATACTGCATTACAAGTTAAAGTGCTACATCAGAAACCCTACCTAGTATGTCTAGAAGTATTAGCAGCAAAATGTTTTACAGGTATCAAAAGTAAAAGTTCTTGTCTGGCAGTCAAAATGTCCTCCATGACTTAAATATGAAAAATGCAAGTCAGCACTGTCTGAGAAAATGGACAATTGGCCTTCGTGCAGTCATCCGCTACCTCCGTCTCAAGGTTTCACCCGAGGAGGTTCACGAGGACATGAAGGTAGCACCGGGGCTGACGTTTTTATCTTCAGTTACCCGGAACAGAAGTTTTTAACTTTAAACTTTCTGCAAAATCACTCATGGATTTGACCTGCGACCTCCATGAAATGAGAACTGTGAAGATCATGCCCTTTGACCTCAGGTCATGACCACATCGACAACCCCTCATATAAAACATTTTTAGATTATTAACACTGATGCAGCAGTGGGTGATGGTGGCATTTTACTGATGGAGTTCACTTAATGTCAAACCCCCTTTCATTTATTCAGCTATGCAGGTGATTGGTTGATTGATGACATATTATATTAATGTTGTGGTAATTTATCAAAATGTCTGTGGGAAAAAAAGAGAGTTTGTGTTTTTACAAGTTGTGGAAAAAAGATAAACATAAAGTATTAGTCACAGTCAGGTGTTGATGTGTCAGAAAATAACTCAGAACTGCACAACAGCTGAGATGGAAAGAAGTTAATCATCACCAGCTGAACAAACATTTTATTTATCAGAGTTTATGTGCTAATATTTAACACTTAATTTCATTAATCATTGGTAACTTTATGGCTGTTAAAAACCTTTTTACATACAAATTAAACTGATGAGATTTTTACTTAACTTCCTGTTTTATTACTATGAGAAGCAGAGTGCCTCGGCTGGTCTGTACACATGTAATAGTTCTCTCTCTGTCAGGATCATGCAAAGCTGCTGACTTTAATTTACCAGTTATCTGATTAATATGATCTTTTTAGATCCTTTATGATCGAAACTGGTTAAAAGTTGGGCACCACTGTGAAACTTGGGTAGGCGGTTTTGGTAGATTGTTGTCATGGTGTCTGTTTCCTCCTTCGGTCTGTTGTCTGCTTGGTCTTAATAAAAGTCCAAGTGTAGTTTGAAACATCGCCTGTTACTGACAGAACAGCCCTTATCCTGGATGGAGAATGTGACTAATTGACTCTACCCTCCATCAGCAGGTGGTGTTGAGGTGCCTTCAAGCTGGACACTTCACCTTTAGGTGATTCAGTGTCCTGTGCAGCTTCCATTTGCCAGCAGTACGAGATAAAGCAGTCAGCCTGAAACAATGATTGTATCATGCAGCTCTCAGTGGATTTCAGTTGTATAGAAAACTATCTCGGTTCAGGAGCAGTCCACTCCCAACTCTCAGCTGAGGTCATTCAGGGCACATGAACACATGCAGCTGTAGTTTGTCTGACTCTGCCTTGTGTCGTAGGCAACAAGAACCATCAGCATAACTTTCCTCCAGTTGTAAAGAAACAAAGCATTTACAGTCACTCTTGTATAAATGCTGCCTGTGCCTCTTTAACACCATGAACAGAGTCACTGTATGCACAGTGCTCATGGTCCCGTGCATGCATCCTACACAGCAGATGTACCACACACATGCCTCGACTAAACTTATGTTCAGATGAGCTAATTTATGCAACAAATCCTCACATTTGATTGACTGTAACCAGAGAATATTTTATCTTCATTTTTTCATTTAAAAAGGAAAAATTTAATTGATTAATCCGATATGAAAGGAGTTAGAAGTTCCAAGAGTAAGGAAATAACCCAGAGGGAGTTAAAGTTTCCCTTCAAAATAAAAGTCTCTGTCTAATCCACATGTATGTCATATAATTTTATGTCCTGTATTTAGTTAAACGCAGCAGCACACACACTTCCACACAGCTGAACCGGCACAATAGACTAAACCGACTTTTGTTGACTTTCCACTTGTGTTCAGTTTCAGGATCTCCAAGTGGACAGAGAGACGCTGCTGACCTCCAACCGGAGTTTGGCTGAGGAGAGCCTCGCTCGACGACCCCGCCTTTGTAACGGCAAACTCCAACTGGCGGAGAAATACCGGGAACTGTCCAACCTGGCAACCACATGCTGGGAAAAACAGAGTCAGCTTGGTAAGTTCACCACAGCATTGAAGAGGATGGGGTTGGGGGCCGTGTCTGGTTATATATAGGATGCCAGCGGATGATCACGGCTGAGACATAAATCAAGAGGAGCTGGTGGTTGTGATGACAAGGTTACTGGTTCAGATTCCAGGACTAGATGAGTAAATATGTGCTCATGAAGTGAAAGTGAAGCATTGCTGCAGCCGTTCTTCTCATGACAGGACAGCTTTCTATATGACCTTTGACAGCTGACTTTTGTTGAAGTCCTTATTTTCTTTAACAGCCACAAAGTGTTCATAAGGTTTTATGTTACCTCACAGAAAACAAACTTAATTGCAGAATGTAAAAATTGCGTCCCGACCTCTTAAGGTTAAAACTACACATGATATCCCACAGTGGCTCCTCATCGTCTCACCTTGTAATTTTGGCCAGACACTCCGACATTCTGCATGCTTTGACACATAGGAAGCAAGATGAAAGTTGAAATCGCTGTTAGATCACTGTGACACTGTCGCTGGTGCAGAGAATGAGGGAAGTTTCACATCAGAGTCCAGAAAAGCTTAAGAGCGTCAGTGAGACGAGCCTTCAACTGCTCAGCGAAAGCCTCAGCATGACTGGAGTTTGGTCATGGGAACGAAATGGAGCATATCAAATGCCAGCAGGAAGCTTGCAGCAGTTGTCAAGGAATTTGTGGGGTGAAAGGGGCCTTGTCTTTGTTTAGGCAAGTCATGCTTTTGACAGGGCAGCTTTTGGGCAGCACCAGAGGATGTCTCAAAGCCTCGGCCCTAAATTTTAAGCCTCATGGGCGAGCTTTAGAAATTCCTCGCAACGTAAGAGCCAAGAGCAGGTGATAAAATAAATCCTGTTGCATTAATTTCCAGAGGTACTGTCAACTGCTGCTTATTTATAACTCTGAGTGTAAGCTTTTATGGAGCAGGCACAGCGCTTGGTTTACGCTAATGAAGACGCAGTGCCAGATTTGTGCTACAGCCTCAGCTGCCGGCCAGTGATGGAAGTTGGGTGGAATGTTAAACTTCCTGTCAATGTGTGCGCATTACACAGATGCTGTCCCACCTCCCCAGCAAAGCAGGATGGGTGGGGGTCTGTCCTTCCTCCACAAAACATCTGATTCTCATTTACTGCAACAGGGGAGAGGAAAAAAAAGATGAATGAGGAGGGTTTTCTTAAGGCTAGTAATTGTTGCAGAGACAAACCGTGGAGCGGATCTAAGCAGACAGCTGTATTGTTTAATGCATCCTGCTCTTCGGTGGATGGGCTCTTTGACCGGAGAAAGTTGGCAGAGTGTGTTGTGGTTGTGTTCCCCAGGTGTAGTTTAAACCTTGAGTGTTGTTCAATGTCTACTGCAGACAGTTTCTCACAGCTATTTTTGGCATCTGTTTCCCTCTGGTTCTTTTTTACTGCTGGCCTATTGTCTAGTCATTGGCCCTGACTTTTAAACTTTTTTAGATAAAAGCTAATTCCCTTCACACACACCAACACATCAGAGACCCTTTTCTGTTGAACAACCTTGTTGCTTGGAAATTACATCTATATACATGGGGTTGCAGGATTGTGGCCAAAATCTATATTTATTGGAGAGCACTGCTTCCACTTACAGTCGCTCGCTGTACAACATGACTGTTATGGATGTCTGAGTTGATGCTGGACAAGGACAAAGATTAAGTGAGGTCACATCAGACCATGAAAGCAGAGGAAATCTTGGCTTTAATGCATTCATCTTACTGTGGTTTATGTTGTGTTTTTATACATGGTTGAACTAGCGAGTGGCTTTGCTTTGTGGTGCAGAGACAAGTCTCATGCATTCTTTGCATAGGATTTGTTCTTGCTCAACATCACTTGCGTAAACGTACCGATACGTCCAAACAACAGATGATGATCAGTTTCTAGGGACTCATTCTTCGCCTTCCACTCCAGACATTTGATTTTCATTTTTCCCTCTGCTCTCTGTTGCTTCTCCTCTACACTGGACTGCCGCTGCAGGAAAGTGAAGCCAAAAATATCTCGATCGCCTCCTTGTGGAGGTTTGCTGGTTTAAGAAGGACTTGATTTAAAATGCTAAGAGCACGTATTTTAAACTACATGGCAGTCAATCATGTTCATTTAACTGTGCTAAGGAAAAGATCGGGACCAATGAGGCACCAAGAGAATGTTGGTGGTTTCGGAAAGTTTGTGGTTTTGGTTGAATGTTTAATAAAGTTAATAAAGCTTAATGTCTTTTATTTACCCCATCTTTTTAAGTTACTCTTTTATTCAATGTCAAACTGAGACCATGTCCTTCCCCAAACCTTAACTAAGAACAATAAGTGCCCAAATGCAACCGCGAAACATCTACCAATAACCCTTGAGTTGCTTATTATAGATACTCATTGCAAGAGAGGAAATTGTAAGGAAAACAAAGACACAAGTCGTCTGTGAATGCTTTGTGACTTTGCAGAGAGAATATCTTTAACACATCCCTGTTCACCTCACGTTGACGTCTAGTGGTGTAATTTTTAACCTTGCTGCAGTCATTTACAGTAATTCTCCTGGACTCGTTGACATCCCTGTTAGCTGTGTTTCAAGGTGCAACAAAACACACTTCTGAGCTCTTCTCCTGCTGAGTTACATGTTAAACATTTCCTCAATGATGGAAAAATGCAAATCAGCAGCATGTAGAGCAGATAAACCAGGTTATTAAAAGGAAAACTAAATTTTGAAAACTAACCATTTAAAAGCAATACTAGGCCTGTTTTTTTTTTATTTTATTGGGTAATGGGTCAAATTTTGACAGCATCAGATCACTTTGAGATATTTTCAGTACAGCTACAGAGCTATTTAAAACATGTACACACACTGTCAAATATTGTGTCAGTAACTGTGTATCAAAGAAAATCCATCTTCCTTCTGGATTTTGCCATAAGATTTTACAATAACACAATTAGAAAGCCATGTTTAAACTGTAAAATGCAGCAGTCTTTCAAGTGACAGCTGAGTCATGTAATTGCATCTTAATAACATTTCATACATTTTCTGAAGCAGCTATAATTTTAGACTGTGTTGGATCTTTGAATGTTTTCAGCTGTTTGATGTCTGCAGTCTACTTACAACGGCCAGACTGCACCTTTTGTGTATTACATTTCCTCTTTTATCCCCTGTAATCCATGTGCCAATTGATGTTTTCACATTGGAAGAGCATGAAAATGCATTCAGACAAAAATGCTGTTCTTGTGTCAAATATAAAATATGTGAAATGTAATATCAAACTGAACTTTAACCAGCTGACCACGCAGTAAATTCTCCTCACCCACACTAGTTAAGGACAAGCAGAGGTCAGCTTTTGGACATCCTACTGCAGCTTTGTACTTGCTGTGTCTTATTTTCATACTTGTATTTGAGATGTAGGGTGTGGTCATCAAAATGGGATTAGGGGCTTGTTTGTTGCCACCATACCAGAATGTGAACTGTGAGACAAGGCTTTTATATTCACTTCCTGTGGGGAACAAAGCTGACTGTTGGTAGGTGGAGAATTGAGTGCACATGGTGTCTAGTAACCAAGCATTTTGTTTGGGACTTTCCATATTCAGACCGCTATAAAAGCATGATATACCCTTTGATGAAAGTCACAAGCGAGTTTAAAAGATCTAAATGTTCATTCATGTTTCTTAACGTGATACCAACTCTGTGTTGTACATTTGGACCTTTTTTGAGGGGTTTTCCTGTCAGGCCACAGTCAGTTTTTGAATGTGAGTTATTGTCTGATACATATTTGGAGGATTCAAAGTGAAAGATGGTGTCAGAGAATACAAGGGTTGAGACAGTTCCTTTAGAAACTCAAGTAACTGGATAACTTAAAACCATCAATGCAAATTCTTCTGCTTCAAAGCCTCATTTAATCCATGTAACCTTATACAGTGCTTAGGCTGGGGGTTGTATGATGTGTAGGAGACGTAACTTGATGGTGCAGATGGTTAAAAAGGAGAAAAAAATGAGAAAATAGTGAGACACAAAGAGAGGAAACAGACCATAGTGAAAGACAGAGAGTAGCTGTTTGGGATCATCCACAATAGCACAATGTCAGCTTCCAGTCCTCAGAGCAGAGCTAAGAAAAGCTGGTGTTTAAGTTAACATTTATCATTGCCTAATCAATATGATTGCTAGTTGAGATAAAGTGCAGAAGAAAAGTGTGTGGTGATTTTCTTTATGCATGAACTCTTGTTCCATCCTTCCTTTTAGTCATTTTTTTGCCTCCCACTTATGCCACAAAGCCAAGAATGTAAAATAGCACTAAAATGCAGTAAATTGGTTTAGCTTTGACTGATGATATAACTGTGCAATTTATGCAATACAAATGTTGATTTTTTTTATAAAAGAAAACCAATTAATTGTTCATTTTCAGAGACCTGTCTTGTTTTCTCTTTTGTACATTTCTTTTTCTCCTTAATTGTCACTGAATGTGACAGTTTTAATGAGTGAAATTCACAGCTGCTGGCTTAAACTGTTACTTACAAAAGCTTGTTAAGACACTGTTAATAATGTTAAGTTGTAATTAAAATCCTGGTTCTTGCAATTTGAACATTTCAGTTTGCCATATCACAGATTTGGCTGTCAGGGCCCCCCACACACACAGAGGGAATTATTTTGGGGGGTATTAAAAAATGTCCACCCAGCCCAGCCAGGCCCTCCCGACATGGATGAAAATACGCAACGATTTGAGTATTCCAAATGGGAACAAAACAGAATAAAATCCTTGAAATAGATTTGATATAAAGCTGTCAAAGAAGCTCTCCCACTAGTAGAAATATGAGTTCTGGCATTAGACGGCTGCTGGAAAGCCAGCATTAATCTCATGAGCTGCGTTGACCATGACTGAACAGACTGAGGAAAGATCATCAACCCACAGAAAGTCAAATAACAGAAGGAAAAAAATGTCATGGTGCCGATCACACTGTTTGATTAACAAGACACACCACAGTGGCGATGGCTTCAAAGGAGCAGATGGTGGAAGAATATGCACAGGCTGATTCTGTGTGTCATTTTGATTACAAATAAATTTTTCCTCACAGTAAAAGCATGACGGCATTCAAGTGAGATTCCTGAATTAACTTAAAAATAGCAAATTGTTAGTCTCAGTTTGTAGCACTTCTCAAGAAGCTGTGAGGCTGTTATCACGTTCGTGTTGGGTGTAACAGCAAGCCTCTCAGGTTGCCACGCTTCGACGTTGCGTTAGTGAGGACAAACATGAGCTGGAGTGCTGCAGGGGTGTAATTCACTGCTGACTTGCTGGCTAATTTTCAAGCCTCGGATACATCCATGCCCTGCAAGGCCCCATCTGTAATACCATGACCTATTTGTGTATAATCAGCAGCAGACCGCTTGCCCGGAATGCTAAACTGCATTTCTTCACTTGATATCTCTTAAGCGTCGAGTACAGTTGTGTTAGCAGCTCTTGGAGGGGAAAGAATTGTATTCATTATTATCAACCGATGGCATCGCCATGTTTGTGTTGTTTCCAGCTGGCGCTCCATCAGTCAGATGCATTGATATCTAGAAGCCTTTAAACAGAGACAATGTTACTGGCAGGTCAGGCATGAAATGTGGAAATCTGGTGTGCTTGAAGGCAAGAATGGATGCTGTAAGAAAAGCCGTGCAGTGCTGCTACAATACTGACATTTCTGTTGGTCGTGTACAGTAAAACAGTTCACTTCTCGATGTGCTTTTTATCAGCCTTTCATGCCTTTAAGAGCCTCTCATGTCAAAACTGTCTTCATGATAAATGAGCAGCATTTAAGGCTTAACTTTGTTGTGATAATTTTCATGCAATGTGAAAAATGTCAAACTGAAACACCGCAATAGCAAAACACTCTCCAGCCAGTAGATGTGTTTAATTTAGCATAAAAAATTAAGTTTTAATAAAACAACATGCATTGGACCATAAATGATTCGTCTAGTGTCTGTTTTACACGTTTAAAAAAGTAAAGGGAGAGTGACATTATGCGCAATCATCACAGTGTTTATCTTCATTAGTTCACATGCAAATCACACAAGCTGCTACAAATAATCTCACACACACATTTACACACAGTAGACCGGTCTGTTATAACTTAGTATTCTGCCCCTTCATGTATGTGACATCAGATTAAAACATCACGCACCATTTCCTGCTTCAAAGTGGTGTTTCATGTTTTATTCTTGGAATGTATCACAAAACAAAGTGTTTCTGTGGTGCTGTGTGTTCAGGCTGCGTCGCTCTGCTTCATCCAGACAACATGATCTCCCAAAGAGGTGGACTCTTCATTTATTGAGCTCATTCCTCACCATGATTGGCACAGCTGGTTAAGAGTGATAAGAGCTGGGATGTTACTGGCTGAAAGTGTATTCATTAATCAGCACGCCTTTAGATCTGTACGCCAGTCCAACCAGGCCTTTTGCACTTTGGGCTACTGCACATACATGAACCAAAATAGTAGTGGCTCTCGTAGACGCCCACACTGTCCATGAACTCGAAACCTACCACTAAACACTTGACATTGTGTGATTAAAATAGGTCTATGTGTCTTTTGTTTGCCTCTATTGTCTCTTCGCTATGATTCGTACAAATGTGGGTAACAGCTCACACATTCATGGTCTCCCCTCGGAGGCATTCTTAGCGTTGCACTCGATTGTAAATATGAAAAGTGACAGAAGTTGTTGTGTGCAGGATGAAATAAGAGAGCCCGAGAGAGAACTCAAACCCTGTATACTTTCACACCTCTTCACGCCTGTTAATCTGGAGGTAAAGTGACTGTCAGGTTGTTTCTTCTTTCAAGTATTTCTGTCAGGTTCACTGAGGCTGTCAGTGTGAACTAAGTGAACTAAATGTTGTTGTACTCATAGTATTTTCCCAAGGCTGGAAAATCTTTATATGTAAATGCACAGAATAAATCAATATTCTTAATAAAATTGTGTAATATTAACAAAATTTTATTAAGAAAATCTCTGTTTTTATTCTGTCATCAGCTATTGTTGTTAGCTGAAAGTGGCTAAAGTAAAACTCAGTTAAAATGTTGAGGAAATGAACCATATTTCAGGGTTGAACTGCACACAGAGCATTGATTTGCTCAGACCTTCTGTCTGTCTGTCTGTCTGTCTGTCTGTCTGTCTGTCTGTCTGTCTGTCTGTCTCTCACTGTCTGTGAACAGCCTCTCATCTGCACACTCTGAATCCAAACATGACCATGCCAGCAGTTTAGTCAACTTGGCGACTTCCTCACTTGATTTAGTGACTTTTCAGACCCTTGAAGCAACGCTTTCATGAAAAAGCAGCTGCTGACGATGTAATCCACGGCTCGTCTGCCAGCAGTGTCGGCAGAAGAGTCGGTGACTTGATAGTGGAATTCCCATCCTGTGCTTCATCTTAATGTTTACTGAAGTTCTCCGGTAGCCTCAGCATGGTACATTAACAAGCTGACATCAGCTGCTTGCTGAGAGGTTGCCGCTCAGCCCACACAGTGACAGTAACTGTCACTTTGATCATGTTTCCTGCAGCACATGTCCTCCAAGAACATGATGTGGATTTGCACTCCGGTAAATCTCAGGTCACTGCAGAGGATTTTATTGCTGACTCGAGACCTGACTGGAATGGACATGTTGACAGTCAGGACTGGAGGGGGATTTGGTCGCTGACCGATTATTTTGTGGTGGAAACAGACTCTTAAACTTTCAGTGACTCCGAACCTGTCACAGCCCAACAACGATATCTTTGAAACATGTTTGACCCGGTTAGTTCAGGACAGGACGGAGATATTAGCTTGATGCTCACAACAGCCAATCAAAATCCTGTTTAGAATTAAAGAAGGAAAATGAAACAGATACTTATTTTGTGCAGCTAAATATTCACTTTTGAGATGCTGGAACGAATGAGTTTTTAGCATTTAAATATGACTTCAATAAAAGACTTCAGTGATTCAAATAGTTGTTCATTTTCTGTTGATTGCCTGATTAATTCATTGGCTGAGTTTTTATGCCTTAGCAGCAGTAAGTATGCAATGACTGCTTAAGATAGTTTGTCTTTACAATAATTTAAAATACACTCATCTAATGTGCCAACTGATTGTCTTGGTTTTGTTTGGTTCGGAGATGTTTATCTGTGAGACTGTAGCTTCGTCCCTCCCTCTTTTCCCATCTTCCTTGTTGAGTTGAAATAAATGGGATATGATTTGTTTGTTTAAACATTCAGCAGCATCATCTCTGTTTGGAAACAGAGTCGCTGTTATAATAACCAGTAATCCTCAGAAAACACTGTCAGCTGATTTCATGGGAACTATTTCCTCAGTAGGAAGAAGCTCCAGTGCAAATTGTTGACATGCAGAAATCTCAGGCAGATGTCTTCAACCAAGCACAAACAAAACCAAAAGTGTCTGGTTGCATAAATGGCTTTCTGGTGTTAATTGGCAAATATGTTTATGCCATAATATGAACTGTGTAAACTCACCATTCAACAGCAGAGCCTTTGGGAGTCGGTGTCAGTTTGTCCATCTGTCTATTTTTCTGTTTATCCATCTGTTCCAGAGGATAATTTAGAATAGCTTTGGTGGACCCCTGAAATATTTTATCTAGTTCCTCCATTAAGACTGAAGTTTCCCCTGATATGCACTCTGTTCCTTGATAAGGTATTTTTTGCTTTTACATGGAATTTGCTGCAGATATCATAGTACCCAGAGGAAGAATCTGTCAGCATGTTGTTTATGCTATTCAAACTTTTCCTTTACAGAATCTAATTACCACTGAAGCTAAAATGAGCCACTGGAGGGGCTCAACACATTCGGCCTTGCTGAACAATATAACATATGTGAAACATCAGCTTCACATTTGGGATTTATCAAGTTAATCCTCAGTTGTGTGATAATAATTTGGTCTTAAAAATGTAAAAAAAAAAAAGTTGAAAAGAAAGGCCAGTCACGCTATAACAGAGGGTTTTGGACTATTGTCGACATAAAACAAGCAAGGATTTTTTACTTACAACCATTTAAAACAGAAAATTATCAGATGATTATATTGGCAAGCAAGAAATCTGGAATATTTGCAATTTTTCTTAAAAAAAATAATCTAATCAATCATCGTAACATTTTATAATCAAAGATTGTTGAGGTTTATAGCTACAACTTGTGTTTCCCCAGTTAAATACTTGTCAAAATATGAAAAAAGTCAGTAGGAGAGGCAGTAGGAGCAGTGTGACGATCAGACGGTTCGTAAACAAACTGACATGTGAAGTCGGGCTCAGACTGCAGGAGATCTTTAGCTCACATGGAGCTCCAGCATGTTTTCTTTCTACAGCAGCAGCAGTGTGACAACCTGAGTCCTCATCATCTCATATCTGCTCACAGAAACAGTGTGTTACTTCGCTGACACTGCTGTAAGTGCAGCACTACGCTGCTTTGTCCCTGTGGTCCACTCCCCGTCTCCCCCACCTCCACAAATGTAGGTCACAAACAGCTGCTGTACGAGTATTTGTTTGCCTGATTGTCACCTCTCATTACACCCCCCATCACCCAACATCTACAGTATGGGGGTCCTTAATGCGTGCTGGCTTTAAATACAACAGAGTATCTTCACACAATGATGACCAGGAGGATGAAATGCAACGCAGAGCAATAGGCTTATTAATTCTGAGTGAATCCAGAACGTACAGCATAGCATCAAAGACGAGATTTGCTGAAGCCATAATGTATTCTGCTCAGAAATCCTCTGCTTTTTAAGGGAATTTATCACCTGTAGAGATCAGAGGAAATGATTCTGCTGCCAAAGACTGCAACACCGTGCCTCAGCGACAAAGCAGGGAACATTAAGAGAGAACAATTCTGACTGGAAATTCAACTGCCTGCACGCACTGTCCATTTTCTCTCTATCTGTCTAGATGGGGGGCAGAGATTTCCCCCGGGGGCTCAGAGTTATTAGAGTCATTAGTGTGACCTTTCTTTGCCCCCATATTCTCCACTGAACCCCGCCTGACTGGTGGGAGTCAGCGTGGATGTCACAGCATCTCTTGGAGGGGCGAGACACACTTTGCAGTCAGCCGGGTCAGGCCTGTTCATGATGACAACCAACCTCGATCTCCAGGGTGGGGGGGTGGGGTGGGGGTGAACACATGCTGCGTTCACAGTATGTGAGAGCACTTCTTTTTACATATTTATCAGGCAGGCTGTGCCAATTCCTGCCTGTATTTGTAGGTCATCACATGGTCAGACATGGTATTAGTGTGAATTTGTTTTTGTCTGAATTCAAGCTGGGCGACAACTTGAGTCCCATTTTTTTTAATTTGTTTATATTTATGCACCATTAAAAGTAAGATGAATCAGCTTTTAGCATTTACTGAGTGTATGATATTCATGCATGTACAGATAACTATTAGCGTATCACTTCAATACCAAAGAAAACTTGAAAACATGATGACACGTCCTGGAGCCATGAAGAGCTTCTTTTTCTGTGCGATTTCTCAGCTAAGTTATGGACATTTAATTGTGACAAATGCAAAAGTCACACTGAATTTAAAAAATATCCACATCATGTCTTTTTGTTAAGAAATGACCAGGCTGTGACTCTGAGAAAATATCCAGTTTATCGAAGTTAGTTTGATGATAAATACACAGAACAAAGAACAGGTTTCATCTTGATTAGTATTAGTATTAGTATAACTATTATTATTTTTGAAGGCAAAGGTTTTCAAAGTTTAGTGGCATTTGTTGAGCTAACTTTGGAGTTTAATCAAGAAAAACCATCAATACAAACTGGAGAAACCGTAGGAGGAAAATGCAAATAAGTTGCCCACTCGGTCGACGAGTGTTTAAAAAAACTCCAGAGAATATAAAACACTGTTTTTGTTTGAAACGCCCATGCTTGATATTATTCCCACTTTAATATCACCATTAATAATGATGATGGACAAAACTACAGAAATAAAACCCACGATTAAAATGCAGCATTCAGAATTCATTAGTGTCTCCTGACAGTTTGTAGACATAATGCATCACAATGACCGAACGGTTTCCTGTCAGTCATCGTGTCGCTGCTTTCTGGCTGCTGATATAATGTTGATCTGAGGAGGTTTGAATGATCTGTGGCAGATTTTTATTTTATGTGGTTTTTTTTCTGCTGCCTCCATCTGTGTGTGAAGGCTACTCGCATTTTTTATTGTATTGACATGGACATCAATAATTCAGTCATGGTAGTAAGTGTGTGTGTGTTTGTGTGTGTGTGTGTGTGCCTAAGCATATTAACACAATGTCGAAGAAAGCATGGAAAGAAATATTCAAACAGTTATCCATAATCATTTGTTTATTGAAGTTTTATGGATTTATTGACTACATGAAGGAGAAACGATAAAATCTAAATGTCGTATCTGAGAGTTAAATGAGTTTATGGCAAAAATGAGACTCTGAATTTGGGTTCAGTTTTGTGGTCAAACCAAACTGAGACCAGCTTCCCAAAATAGCTTAAAGTTGAATATTTACAGCCTCTGTTTTCCCTTTTTTCTAGCCAATGACTGTCCTCCCAATCACCACCATCTCCTCGTCAGCACATACCCTGAAGGCTCTTTGTGATTTGGAAAATAATTTTCTCTGCTGCGGTTTCTTGGTTACTGGATATTTCTTCCAGCTCCAGTGAAGTCAAACCTCGTCTTCCTCCCTTCACATGCATCAGCTGTGTTTCTTTGTCGTTGCAGAGGCTCATGTCCAGAAGCACAGCCTGCAGACGGCGCAGAATCTCCTGCAGGAAGAGGTGGCACGTGCTGAGGAGCATTCAGAGGTAAAATATTTTTAAAAAAAATGAACACAGAGCTCCTGAAATGGAGCTTTTTTTTTTTTCTCTTGTTCTTTCTGAGGATCAAAACCAGTCTTTCATCACTTTGGCAGCTCAGTTGTGGATGACTTTTGAAAAGCAGTCTGTTCTCTAGCTGACAGCCCACCCACTTCTGTGCAATCTGATCTCTAAAGACATGAGGCATATACATTCAGTGAGCAATCCAGCAACATCTGAGGGCAACTAAACCCACTTCCACCAGCCTCTGCACAAATCCTCTACATACTGTACATGTGTTCTGTCTGCTCTGCACTCACATTTTATTCCTTCTCTTTATAAGATTGTGGATGAGGTTTGTTGTCTTCCGTTCTCTGCATCGTGCCTCTAAATGTTAATTTTACAAGTGATTTATCCTGGTGATGAAGCATCGGTTCAGCGGGTGACCCTGTATCACTAAATATTGAAGCACAGGCTTTTATCTGAATCAAACAATTCAAGCGAGTCCTTTTTTCTGACTGCACGAGAAAACTGAGGAAAGAGACGGAGTGAAAACGTAACAGTGTTTGAGATGAATAATCCTGTAGATAACTAAAGGCTACAGCGGGTCACTGCTTAAATATAAAACAGTTCAGATTAATTTTGTGCTTAATATTTGTCTGTACGTTGCAGCAGTAGTTTACATTGTGGCTCAGTGACCCTGCTGATTCAGCTGTCAATTGAATACATACAACATCTCGCCCACTCACAGGCTCAGAGCCTGTCAGAGAATTTCTGATGTTTCTCCAAAGGCCTTTTCTTTCATTCAGTAATAGAAAAAAAAATTGATAATCACTCCCTCAAATTTTAAATGGGCTGCATTAAAGTGTAATTGCAAATAGGTGATTTGTTTGTTCTTGGTTAGACTTTAAAGATCATATATTTTCTCAGCTTATGTATGAGAATTTGTGAACAACAAACATAAAGTTCACTTGATGAGGGAATTAAAAAAAGGTCTCTTATCTTTAGGAGCTGCATCATCTTTCTTTGTCCTTAAACATTACATACAAAAAGCTTCAGATTCAGACTTGAAATAATTAAAAATCACTTCCCTGAACATGATGCATTAACAGTGGCCACATATAAATCCTGCAAAATCTTTTAGGCTTATCAGGACAGTGAGGGAGTCTTAATTACATATGAAACCCACACCACAGCTCAAGGCTCAGATTGATCCAAACAGCATACCACCCCCGCCTCACATGGCTCCGATCAATACCCCCATGACTCAGTCTCGGAGCAGCTCGCTGCTGATTGATTAACCAACACCTGGCGCAAGCCAAACAGCCTCGCTGAAAGACTGCTGAGGAAACATCTCAGTATGTTTGCTTATAGGATGCTCATATCAGTGTATGTTTAGTACAAAATTTAAAAAATAAACTCAAAAATACCAAAGAATGATACAGTTTGCAATCAGTGCAGGTTTGAGATTGACGTGTTCACTAATTTGTGTTGCCACATTTTTTTAATGATGCAAGAATCCTGAACATTACACTCCTCTGTGTGTAGGTGTCTGCTACATAACTGTGTTTCAGCAGACCTGAATCAACTCTGCGATTTCTCTCTGATGTCTCTTGTTCTGTGACTATCTGCTCTGATCTCAGGCGTCTCAGATTAAGCCCTCACAGGGTCAGAGCCACAGTGAAAAAGTCCCGTTTTCATTATACGTGATACTACAAAGAACAAATCAGTTTCCAAATTATCCTCTTTCAGAAAAGGGATATATTCACAGTAGCAGCGCTGCAACCAAGAAAATCTGGAAAAGCATGTTTTTCTTTGGCCTTCGTGTCAGACAAAAATCCCTTTGAGGACTCAGGCCAACTGCGTCTTGCTCTGTCGCCTAAAGTCAAACAAGCTTCCTTATTAGGAAGATTCCTCGTCAGGTAGCAACATGAACATGGATATCTGATGAAGGAAGCTAAACTTTACCTCATCCTGAGTGCTCGTATAAATATGAGCAGAGGCGTTTTCCTTTTTGCTTAATTTGCCCAGATGTTTGCTGAACTGGGGCCCAACAGAACAGAACAGAACAGAACAGAACAGAACAGGCTGGTTTGGGTTTTAACTTGAGTTCACAGCTTCAGTTTCTTCAGTTTGAGCTGCATTTGGAGGCAGGAGGTCCATCCATAATGAAAATATAAATCTTTATTAACAGGTCACAAATACAGTTTCATTACTTTGCTAAAGAAGCTGATCACTTTAGGCAAAGGTTGATCAAACTGGATCAGAGTGCATTTGTTGGGGACTATTTTTAACTGTGGATTAATACTCATTTGTTGCTCTCGTTTCAAAGCAGCAAGGTGATGAATGAAGGATCGATTTAAAATTAACTACAGGTAATAAAGCAACATGTTCCACAGTGCAACAGATGTGTTGACGTGTTTTTAGTGGAGCTCTACGGTTCAGAAGAAAAACACACATCAGCTTTGTTTTCTTACAGAGACATTGATTGATGTTGCTTATTTTTTTATTAAATTAGTTAATCATGAGAAAAATGTAGAGGATCGTCAAAAACATGTCTTTTTCTGAAAAGTCTGTTTTAAATCAGAGACCAAATGTTATTCTTCACAAAGCCTCGGCCACTGTTCTTCCATTAACCAGTTTCTGCTTTATTAAATGTCCTCCCACCGTGTCTTCCCCCACTGTGACTACAGAGCTTCTCCATCTGGCATGGACGCCATTAAATAACCTCCGGTTTCAGTGAATATATTGGTCCTACTGCCAATTTACAACAGCTGTTACCTACAAAGATCATTTAATTTCATCTGGAGTGTACAAACAATAATATGCATGGAAGAGTAATTTTTATGTTTTGCACCGCAGCACAAAAAGAGTGTGAATTAAAATATGGCACAAAGGCACAGTTGAGTTTTGAAATTGATTAACATTTGGCTCATGCAGCATCAACAACAACACCATTTTTTCTGAACCTCTTTCTTTCACAGTTTTGACAGCCTGATGTCCCGTGAGTTGTCCTTTTCCTCACAGCCTTGAGTTGAAATACAGCAGTTTATTGCTGCAAAAAGACTAATGAGCTCCATACGAGTTGTAGTCTTATATGATAGTAAACTTATAATTATAGGATTCTGTTCTGCTTGTCTATACTGTTTACTTGCAATGTCTTTATATTAAAAAACATACATATGTTGTCTTCTATCAGATTAAGAAAATAAAAGAAACCTAGTTAACACAGTACAGTTTCTGCAGGAGAAAGCTGATTATTGGGTCATATTTGCAGCTGTTTGGAGCATTTGAACTGGCAGCACAGTCAGAAGACAGCTTCTGTAGCAGACCAGCATGCAGTGTTTTCTCACAGTATAAATATTTCTGAGTTTTAATCAATTATTTTAAGGCGTCAAGAGCTTTGCATCAGTTTTGCTTTTGGCCAAAATCTGCATGAAATTATTAGAAATACCAGCTGAAGTGTAGCTGTGTTACCCGAGTTTCTCAGATCCTTGCCCTGATTATGGAAACCTCATTTACGAGACGTCTGAGAAATCAGGTTATTACATAAAAACAGCTGTAACCTGGTCAATTAAGTGCATATAAATACACACATGAAGGGCTATATTTTAGTTTATTACTAAAAACTAGTCACTCTTTTCCTCTGTGAACGCATGATAGAATTAACAGATCAAAATGTGAGCAAGTCCTTGTTTTTTAATCCCAGGCTTGTAAAACTTCATTAAATCAGAATTGGCTTTTAAACAATCGCTGTGGTTTCTGCAGTGACGACTTCACAAACACAACTTCTGTCCTCAACCAGTGGAGGCTCACGCTCAGCTTCAAACATCCTGGGAACACATACAGAGACAGATCACACGCCTTTCAAGCTTTGCCAAATGTAACAGTTGCAGCACACAGAGTGTTAGCTGTTAGCTGTGTAAAATGTACATACAGTGAAATATCGTGGCTGACAAACTGTGCCAAAGGTCGTGGGTAAACATCCTCGAGCTGATTAAATCCTCTTTATACTTAGAGGAGTTTGTTTGAACGACTCCCCGCGGTTGAACCTCCCCTTTGTGTGTCGTCCCGTCTGCTCATGTTGGTTTATTTGTCTGCCCTTCTTCACAGGACCTGCTGGAGAAGTTCATGGAGGGAAACGTAAGCCTGGATGAGTTCTTGGACTCCTTCCAAAGCTCCAGGAAGACGTACCATATCCGCCGAGCTCAAGCGGAGAAGATGCAGGAGGTCGCCCAGGCCAAGCGGCAGCAGAGCAAAACCAAGAGGCCGGAGGAGAGTAAAGTCCCGGAGGTGAAGAAGGACTCGGAGCAGCCTCACGAGCCTCAGCGGCCCAACGGCTTCGTAGCACAGGGACCTCTCAGAGTGTTCCAGGTACGCTACGGCCTCACGCCCGCCATCCTCCTCCCTCATTACCCCGTTTCTCCCCCCGCCTCGGCTCCAGGCTTCCAAAGTAGTACCCCCTCATCTGAACCCCAAACGGGACAGACCCACATCCTCAGCCCAAGCACCCCACTCCCAGGACACGGCCAGCCAGTCGGCCTCAGGGTCATCGGACAGTTACCGGGCGGCTGGCCGGCTAACGGGCGGCCGGTGAGAGTGCAGCAGCTTTACAGGCCGAACCCTCAACAGCCGGAGCCGCCGTACCGATAAGCTGGAGTCGGAGAGGGAGGGAGGAGGATGAAAAGCCTGTTTGAGAGGTCTTCCAATACAATGGAACCAAACAGTGGCTGTCACAATCATGTAAGCAAAGACTGATCCAGAGACAGGCAGCACGTCAGGCAGCGTCCGTTTCTGTTCTCCATCCATGACACAAAAATGTAATCAGAGCAGAGAAAGTGAGATGGCAGAAAACAGAGACAGGAAGGACCAGGGATGGGCTCCGATAGCTGGATTTGTTTAGCTCCGATGCTACCGAATCTCTTATCAAACTTTTTATTTTATTTTATTTTTACAAAACTTACAGATGAGTGTGACAGCTGATATTTTTGTTGCACCGTCGCACAGTAACAGAGTCAGATTGAACACGTTTACACTCACAGTGGAAGCAGCGATGTTTGGGTTAATGATGGTCAGCAGACAGACGAAGGTATTTGATATGCAAGTTATTTCATCATGAAAGATATTTTTCAAAAAAATAATAATGTAAATTTCTCTTTAACCTCCACAATCTGGAGTGGCTCTATTGAGTAGATCACTAAATCTAGCATAGAATTACCTACCAGCTTATGTGATTCCATGTGTTGTAATCAGAAGAAATGCATCAGTTAATAAAAATCAGAAACACATGATATTGTAAAAGTGGAATTCGACCAGCTTAATTAGCTCCAAGCTAGCGAGAGATATGCAGCATGGTTAGTGATGTGTGGGCAGATTTATTGGTTGGTCTTTTGTCAGCATGCTGCTCAGAATGTGACCAAAACATGAGGATTTAATAATAACGATGGAAACTTAGGAGAGTGAAACTGAGTTTGTTGTCGTAGCTGCTGGTGCTTTAAAACTTAAACTCAATATCATTAAGTTTCGCTGTCACGAGATATTTGCAGGTCAAGGGTCATCATCCAGACAAGACGTGAAGGATTTGTTTATAGGTGGCACCTTCTTATGCAAAGGATTTGTCTGAGAATGAAACATCAGGATGCTTTGGATCATTAAATGCTGCTAGATGTTGTTGATTTACAAAAGACTTTAACTCGTACATGGCGGCCTGGTCACAAACTCTCTTGTATTATAGCTAATTTGAAATAATAAAAACATTTAAGGTGAGAAAACAGTGAGGCAGCATCAGAATCTTGATTCATATTTGGACGTCACAGTCTAGTTTGACTGTTTTGATCTAAGTTGAGTCTCATTTGTGATAATAAATTACAGAAATGGCGAATGATCTGCCAACTGGCTGCTTCGCATCCGTCATACGCCATGCAGCTGGATCTCCTGCTCTCCATTCAAAATGAATAGAATCTTTCAACTTGACATACGTCATCACATTTATGCTGCTTTTACTGCTTTACTGGTGCTGTTGCTGGTTAAAATGATGGAAATGAACCAGCTGAAGATTCAATCAGCTGGAGCTAATTAACCATCAGTCAGTAACAGCCACATTATGCTGCTCACAAAGGGATTTTAAAGGATTTGGATTCACAAAATGTATTTAAATTTGACAAAATGCTATCGAACCCCATCCCTAGAGAGGACAAGGAAGTTTTTTATTATTATTTTAATTTTTTTTTTTTTTTTTTAACTCGGAGGGATGTGAAGCACAGGGTTGTGAAGCACATCTTCAATATAAAAAAGAGGATCTCATTGTTCATCCATGCATATTATCACAGTGAGAGGCTTTGTCAGATGCCGAGAGTCTTTGAAATGAATGATGGCATCAATAAAACGCTGTTTAATATAAACTGTTTTTCATCTTATAAAATAAGGCAATGACATTCTTTTTTTTTTGCACCATCCCAAATATCATGAATGCTGAAATTCGATCACTGCAGAGCAAAGTTTAAACGAAAAACAAACAGAGCAGGTGCTATTTATTAATAATAACCTGTCAATATTATTTGCAGTGTCATGTGTGTCAGCAGCATCACAGACGATTACCCAAAGCCTTCTGCCTTCTCGTGCAATTTCATGAACAGTGTTGGAGCTCACAAGATTTATTTATTCATGTAAATCCTATTTTAAATGGCTGACTTCAAAGCGTCTTGTTTACCGTGCTAAATGAAGAGCTGCTTCTCCTTTCAAGGCAGCCAGTGTTTTTTATTTCTTTCCCCCCAAAAAACTGAGATGCAGAGTGAGGGGAATTTAATCTCTATGAGAATACCAGCGCTCTGCAAGCCCACAGTCAAATATAAGGAGGTTTAGGGGGTTTGCTTCTCATTTTTCTCTCCTTTTTCTCTCTTTATCCGTCCTTCAGCTTTTGAAGGGAAAAGCTATGGATTGTGGTGTTTGATGGTTCTGCTCCTAAACATACATTTTGCTCATTAATAACTCATATAAGTGCATGCTTACTACAGCTTGACAAAGTACATGAAAATGCCTTTTGCAGGCCAGTGCCCAGTTGTATCCGGCATCTTAAAGAAAATATTGGGACATCTTGAAAGATTTGCATTGCAATGAAAGAGTTGTTTTGAACAGGCGTGTGCAATTTTCTGCAAATGTTCTTCAAAAAGTAAGATTTGTGGATGCACTTCAAGGCTTAAACGGTTTAATTTTCAGGTAATTTGTTTCAGATTTTTGTTTGTTTTTGTTTTTATATATCTGTTTCGTTCAGCTTTTTGTGTTTCTATTTAATGTGGGAAAGCCAATGCATATATCCATAGTAAAAAGAAGGAAGACACAAGCAGTCAGACAGTCAGAGAGGTTGTAAATGAACCTCCGTTTTTGTCAAAATCAGAGTAAAATAAAGAAGAGAGAATAAAATTTAAAAATTAAGATGAATAGTGAAATTATAATCAAAACTGTCCTTTTACCGTTTGCCTTTCTTTTTAATTATCTGACTGCTTTTGTTTATTTCCCTGTTGAATTAGTTTAGTTTTTCATCTTGTTTTTTTATTGTATTTTTGTTTGTCAGTGTCTTTATTTCTTGTCATGCCTTAACCCACAGGTTTGCTTTACTATCTCTTACTACATAAAAGAAGAATAACTCACCTTTTTATTGAACACACAATTAACATTAGAGAAAATGTGATTTGTAAACAAGGTTTTGATAAATAAATCAGTACTTTAACTCATGTAAATATGAAGCTACAACCATGAGAGGGTTAGCTCACAGTAAAGTCTCAAGGCTGAAAATGAGGAAACAGTTAAATTTACTTTATTTAAAACTAACAAAATCCACCCGTCAGCGTCTCTGATGTCAGATCTTGTTATCTGGTTTGTTTAATCCTCACAATTATAAAAATTAGTTTCACAGGAGGTTACTGTGTGCTGGTTTATTTCTTTGCTGGTTACAGTCACTTCCTGGATTCTCCGTGGTTGCCTAGCAACTTCTCAGTGACAACAAGAATCCAGGAAGTTCCTCAATTTTGCACTAAAAATATATATTTTTTTAAATTACATAACATGAATTTTAATGTTAGCAGTACTGGATTTTGGTGCCTTCAGATGATGCTAACTGTTTCCTTGTTTCCAGTCTTTAAACTAAGCTAAGCTAACAGGCTGTTGGCTCCAGCTTCATATACAGAACATGAAACACACATTAAAAGCGGTATTAGTCTTGTCATCCTGCTATAAGAGAGTGAATAAGTGTGTGTCCCAAAATGTCAGATTGTTCCTTTAATGCCAACTCTGAAAAACTTCCTGAGGACATAATTTTGCGTTGTAACTGGGCACTGGCTCCAACCAAACATGCAGCTGTGCGTCCACTCAGGGTCTTAAATGCGGTGCCACTTCTTAACCCGTAGCACAGATCGACCCGCGGTGATGGTGAATCGGGACCCGATGGATCTCATGAACGCTGCCCCCCTTCACGTCAGAGAGACTCCAACCATAATGACTCCATATCACCTCAGACTTCCCTTTGCTGCAGTGAGATTTGACTGAATGAAAGTTGTTATTGCTTCATTTTCTTTCTTTTGTAACAGTGCTGTCTGTTGTGGCCAAAACAACCAAAAAAATCAACCCTCGACAAATTCACTGAGAACAAATGCTAAGTGTAAGATTGGACGCTTAATGTGTTTGAAATATTCTGAAAATGTAAAGTGCTTGTTTCTGCAACTGTGGTTTTGTTTGTCCGATCTATTATACCGTGTGTCTCTTTTTCTATCAATGATGTATCCCAGCAGCCTTCTTTCGAGGGGTGTAAAAAATGAGAGTTGGAACGATATGTGTCGCGGAAGAATTTAAATTTAGTTAAAGTGCGGCCACTCGCTGAGCCAAACACCCTCAAACATCTCACATGATTTGCATCGCAGCATCTGAGATGAAGTGAACTGTGGCTGCGGGCGCTCGTACCAGATGATTATGAGCGATGTCAAAGCCGATCAGCACTGCAGTGAGTGAAGATGAGCTAATAATATCCAAGTTAACTCATTTCTATCCCTCCGTCTCCGTAGGGAGCTTCATTCGCTCGTGTGTGAAGCAGCTACAGTAACAGTATGTGTGACTGGACGCATGTGGCTGTCAAACCTCCTCAGAATAAAAACACAGTCGAAGGAAGGAAATGTCAAATTACCTGATCTTTGCCCTGATTACACAGAGGAAAAGAAATAACGACACGCATCAGCATTCCCCTGAAATTCGGCGCATTGGTTTCATTTTGATCACGTAAGAAGTGGTTGATATTCTCTTTTATCATGTTTTCTTTTAATTGAAATGATTGTTAACTTAATTTGCAGGAGCCTTATATATCAACTGTGTGGATTTACATGGAAAAATGAGAAAATAAAATGGTTGAATTCCTTTTTACTAAATGATTTGCATGCAAAAGAGCATGTCAGCTCCCACAGTAAGTCTCAGTTTGTGCATCAAACGCTTGTTTTGCATACAATAATCATCATTAATTCATGTTAAAGCTCAACATGGCAGAAGCAAACACACAAAGACTCCCAAGTACAAATAAAAAGCTCATCTGTGTTGTGTGTCAACAGAACATGTGAATATGTCTTCCTGTGTACAGTTTATATTTCAGCATGCACAAGGCATAAGCGCTGTGATCTTGAATACATTTCGTCACTTAAAATGTTTTAGTATCATAAAAATCTCCACAGTAGGCTCTTAGCTGCATAACACGCGGCCATAATGTGCCGTGACGGCTACTTTCCGAGCCAAAATAATTGTGCTAAATGATCTAAAGACACAGCTTTTATATTTTCCAGCCTCTTCGAACCAAAAGCAATGAAGCACAGCGTCTTGTTTAAGATGGAAACGTTTCAGTCCACACATGTCACACAGGCTTCACTTACCAACACATTTACATTATATTACAGAGGCCTATAAGCAGATACAGTCAGTCAACAACTTCCAAACTAGCTGTGAAATTCAAGCAGTTTGATAAAAGTGAAGTACAGGAAGTGAATCTTATTTAGGCCTGTATATATACTTTATCACAATTCAAGCTGTGAGTTTGAAAAACTTCACAATAACTTAAGTAGGTTAAAAATACACAGGAGAAGTCAAATATACCTCAGAGCTGCACAGAGGAACCAGCAAAAACATCCAAAAATACGAATAAAATAAAAGAAACAACTAACAAGAAGGAAACAAAATAAATAACTATGATGTGGTGAAGAAACGGGGGTTTTCAGCGAGTGGATCTGGTCCCCACAAGGGGCCACAAAAGGACACGTTTGAATTGTTGAGAGATAATTAACACAAGAATCAGATGATCGAGTCCAGTAGGTTTTCAAAAAGCCGAGTTTTATGGTGTATAATAATAAACATAGTAGGGGAAAAGGCAAAAACAGGCACTGCAAAATAGAAAAGAGAAATAAAAATGTATAAATAACTAAATCTGCAAGATATATTTGTTGTAAAGAGTCGAAAAGTGTTTGAAATTGTGCAAAAGGAAGAGGGGAGGTAATGAAGGAGGCAGAAAGAAACACATTTTATGCTAACACGACTTAAATAAAAAAGATTAAATTCAGATCCTTTCTATACTGTGTTTTATTCACCTTTGGCCACCTGGTTTCTAACAAAGCTCTCTTTTTAATCTGCTGTCTATGCACCTGAAATATAAAGATTATGAGGTGAGGAAGTGAGGAAGCTCAGGTGTTCACAAATCAGACACATCGTTTTTATTAGCAAAGAGCTGAGCTAATAGCTTCTCTATTATAACCAGCGCTCACTGTCACTTTTTATTGGTTTGTGTGAAAAATCTTGCAGTTGCATTCATATCAAAACTAAAAATTAAACCTCTTTTAGTGCCCAACTTTACTTTAGATTTAGCACAAGAGCTAAAAACAGAGTGAAAACTGGTTGCAATGACCAGATATTAGCCTCTAAATAATCGTTTGCTGGACTTATATATAAGCAACCCCTTGCTAAAATGTACACAAAAGAAGAGTCAATGCAGATTTAGATTATTTGAAAGTCTTATTAAATTTCTCAGAAGGATAGAATTATTGCTATAATAAAAATGTAGGAAGAAATGACGAAGTGGAAGAAGTCAAAGCCATTAAATCCTTTTCAGTAAAGGCAAACTATAAATAAGAGACTTAATATCACATTTCCTCAGATTTACAGAGGGAGTGAGCATTTAATAGGGAAAAGAAATAAAAGCACCGTCTTCGTTGCAGCAGGTGTTTGACTGGAAGGTCACTGGTTTATATCACTGGTCCAACTGGGAGAGAAAATGATGACCCATTACCTGAATGTGAGGTGACATTCAGGTGATTATTTATTAATTACCAGTCAAATTTAATACTGATAATTTAAGAGGATATTTGTAAAAAAAAAGAAAATTACACACAGCCCAGGGCGATTCCTTTGGGACATTTTGAATCTGGTCTTTATGAAGCAGTTGAGGAAACTCGTGCTTAAATATTTATATCATACAGGCTACACGAGGCCATCCATACTCGGCTTCTCTCTGTGAGGCCGAGACGTTGCTAAACTGTAAATGTGATGAACATTTTCGCTGGCAGCTGACCAGCTGGTCTACAGAGACGCCGTCTGAACATCTGATCCGCTGATGATGTGTGTTTGTGTCTGTGCATGTTGAATCTGCTCAGGCGAGACGTGAGCTCAACAATGATTGCTTATAAAAAGGTTGTTTTTTTTTCTTCACTGTCATAAAAAATGTGTCACATAAAAAGCTGAAGAAATATAAATGTCACAATCTCTTCCCTGCAGTTTTTACAGGTGGGATTTACCACAGTAGGTATTGTATGAGAGCAAACACACCTGCTTTACTCTGTCATATTGATTATTTTAGCTTTAAAAGCACCTTTATTTATGTTGTTATTTATCAACTGCTGAATGGATTATCATATTTCCAGATATTTACTTTCACGCAAGCTCCATTATTAAGTTGACTCTTTGTTTTCCTTAAAAATTTCTACCATTGTTTACATATTAGAAAAATACTAAATTCTGCTGCTAACTTTTTAGTGATAGCCATTAAATTTGGTTCAAATCCACAGAAAAATCACTTTATTTTGGTTTAAAGACAGTACCGTTAGCCTTAGCTGCACTTTGTGTTGCTGCTAGTTAGCAACAACTAGTTAGCATGTCAGCTTGCTAACATGCTAAGTTAAGATAGTAAAACCTGTACACATACCTGAAGACAGCTGAGAGAGCCTATATTCAGTATCTCTGCACAAATCTGCTAAAAAATATCACATATTACCGCACTCACTGCTAGCATGTTAGCATTCACATGTTAGCATTTAGCTTGCGGTAGCGCTGAGTCTAAGTACAGTCTCTGAGAGCAGCTAGCATAGCATAGATTCTTTGCCTGGTAATGTTAGCATTCAGTGATATGACTTGTAATAAATATCTAAATCAGCATTTTAGCAAAACTTGATAGACTGTAGTTATTTTTTTCTGTTTAAAGCATCAGTTTTAAAAGATTTATTGTGAATCCACTTTTGTCCGACATTTCAACTAGCATTAGCATTGCATCAGGTGAAATGTGCATAACTCAAAGTTCAGGGCACAAAACTCAAAGTTCAGAGCTCCTTGATTTGAGCTCAATGACTTGAGACCTGCATGTGACTTGCGTAACAGCAACTCGGTCCTACTTTTCCACAAAGTATGTGAGCTTTAAGAAAGTCAAAGCTGACAGTTTGAAGCAGGAGATTTATCAAGAATTTACTGTACATCAGCGGATTCAAAAAGCTTCACTTTTATAGGAAACTGATGGTGTGAGAGTGTGTGTGTGTGTGTGAGCATCTGAAAATGAAAGCACAGCGGTAATTACACACTAGAAACAGTCTAACTAAAAGGTCGCTCCATTAGCTTCACTAATTAATTAATCATTTATTATGTAATTAACAGGCAGCACAGCTGCTCGGTGGTTAGCGGGCCATTTTCTCATTCTCACTGTGGTAACAACCCGTTTTACAGCTTCAGTCCAAATATAAAGTTGATTAAGAGGTTGGAAATAACTTGTAAATAATTTTTGTTTGTTGTCCTGCTTCCCTGTGTGAGTGCAGGATGTAATTTTCTACTCACTGCTGAGAAAACTACAATAAAATTGCATCCAATTTAAAAATCAATTTTCTCAAACCTAATGACACGATGCCACTGAGTTTATCTTCTCAAAGTCAACAGGAAAGAATAAACAATATTTGTTTGAATCTTCATAAATCAACAGGCTTCATGATAGAAATAAAAACTAAGGCTACAACTTACAATAACTTTTATTATCAATATTTTTGGGGTATTTTCTTAAAGTTATTATTATTAAAAAGTCACACAAAATGCTTTTAGAGCTTTATCTTATGTCTTTAGACTGCTTTTGTTTTCTAATCAACAGTCTAAAATCCAAATAAATTTTAAATAAATTATATAAAACAAAGAAAAGCAGCAACTCCTCACAGCAAAATCAACAGTGTTTTTTTTAGCTGCACTGCACCAGATATGGCAATTTACGACCCTGTTAGACCAAAATTTTAAACAAATATTTAATATATTGCCTTGAACTCTTCCATAGATATTCATGGTCCTCAGAGGATGAATCCTGCGACCTTGGTGCTCACCTGAAGTTTCTTCTAGTGCCACCATGTGGCTGACATTTGTAGTTTTAGAGTGAAGTTTCTCAAAAACTATTGAATAAACATAAATTCATGTTCCCCTTTAGAATAAACTGTAATAACTCTGATGATCCTTCTCATATAGCGCCACCACCAGGTCATATTTACACATGCAAAATGAGTTATCAACTTTAAAATAGTTAAATTTCTTCTATCGACTAAATGTTTAATTGTTAAGCATTTTTTAAAAACACACTTATTATTCACATTATTATAAACAAAGCTCATAGTTTTCTGATGCTCAATAATGTGAGCGTGTGTTAGCACGACGCTTTAATTACTTATTTGTTCTTGTTCTTTAACGCCTGCAGTTCAATCGTACAAAAGCCCAAAAAAGTGTGATTAGCTCCTCTAATAGTGATCGATGGGTAAAGTAGTTTCTTTTATCTCACAAATCCTGAATGATGTGAAGTATTGTACTTCAGGGCATCAGCAGTAATTATGTGTGAGGCCTCTGATGTGTCAAACGTGATTGATTTAAAGGAGATGATGGAAATTTCCTAAACGGTTCTGCAGTCGCTGCATTTTCTTTGACCTTAATTAATCATTTCAGGTGGTTAAATGAAGGCTGCTGGGAAAGTCCTTATGCATGCTGAGCTTTACATTAGAAATCTACTAATGCGCTCATGCTGACATGTAACTGAGGATTTTCAGTGGGAAAACTCTTCTTCTTGACACAGTTTTTGTCCTTAATTATTCTCCTGCTTTGCAGAGTAAAATTTTTAATGCAAATGTGACCGCAATCTTTTTATTTCTGTCCAAAAATTAAGGTTGCGACCTGAAAATTATGAAAAAATTAATGTTGTTTCACGCTATGAAACAATGCAACTTGCATTTATAATAACTTTGAAACAAATATTTAAACTTTGTTCCACCTTTACTAGATGCAACCAGATGTAGATTATATTTATTATTTGAAAAGGGCTTCTCCTTACACAGTACTTTTACTTTTAGTTAGAACCCAGTGTTTCTACATGTGGTAATATTACTGTAGTGCATTAGTAAACACATCTTCTGTTTCCATATGTTTGCTCTGTCTCCATCATATGGGGATATAAAGTGTGAACCAGCCCTCGGCTCTATCAGATTACCTCACATGCTGCTGCATCTTCCTCTCAGCCTTCTCTCATCATCGTCTCTCAGCAGCTTCAGTCTCTCAGTGCCAATCCCTCTCAACAGTTTCCTTTCCATTGTTATGCAGATGAAGCCCAGTTAACTCGCCTCTGTAAATTCAAATGGGATGAAAGCTATTTTGGAAGAATCTGCCTCATGTTGGATCGAGTCTTAACTGAACAACCTGCCTCCCTGTTAGTGACTCACTGCTGCCATAACAGGGTCCATCACTCCAGCATGAAGCAGTAGGTGACTGGATCAGGTGTTGTTTCGGGAGCTGCAGGGCTTCTGGGGAAAGTGTGAACATCAAAAGTTTGCAGTTTGTTGCTGAACCTCTTTAAACATCACTGAGCATATTAAAGACAGTCTGTTGGCAGAACTGGGACAGTTTGGATCTTTCTTTTCTTTCTTTCTTTTTTTATGGGGAAGCATTAATTGTTTATAATAATATTTTTATGCTAATCAAAGCAGCTCACTGATGCTCTCTAGTGGCCAGGTCAGTTGTCATGGCTGTTCTGGGTTTAATGCCTTTATGTAATCCTGAAGAGAGACAGAGATGATTGATAAAGAGGGTGTGAGACAAAAGTAAATAAATCACCACTACTCTCTGTTACTTCCTATAACAGTAGAAATAATACCATTCAGTGCTGAGAGGAGTTCTCAGGTCTTTTACTCAAGTAAAAAAAAACATAAACAAGTACTTCATTAAAAGAAAAAGTCCTGCATTTTAAAATCCTGCACAATTAATATAAAATGAGCTTTAAAATATACTAAAAGTGAAATAAAATACTAATGATGCAAAATGGCTCATTTTATAATAAGGTATGCAATGTACATTTACAGTTATAATTAATCATCATTTAATTGCGACATCTCATCTTGTCCGTTTTTCGCCACCAGGCGGCGCTGGCTGTTAGCTTTAACACTGGACTGGACCGTCCGTGAAGTTAAGCGACTTAACTAGTAAGCAGCTGCTAACTTTTGTAAAATTAACACTAAAAAAATCAGCAGAACTGATTTTTAGTGGCAAAGATTTCTGTAAGGTTTTAACTTCTTTAATTACTTTTTAAAACTGTGTTCATTTAGCTCGTTAGCTAGCTAAACATGCTATTAGCGCGGCTAACGTTAGCTAACTGATGCTATCTTCTAACGTTCAAACGTCTGATATTATAATTAGCTTTTTAATCTTATTATGCTTAGATTAGCAATTTTAGTGCATAGCAAATAATACTTTGTTTTCATTTATAATGTCTTAATAACGTTGGTTGTTTAATATGAGCTTTGTCCCTTATTTTGAACAAAACAGTCAAAACTATGATGTCCAGAAATGTAAACATGCTAACACTAAAGCTAAACTAGAATTATTGCCTGGTAACGCAGTGGAGAAGGAAGTTACTATACAAACCATTTACTCAAGTAAAAGTACGTTTTCTTCTGCACGGTGAAATACTCACTATATTACAAATAGAAGTCTTGCATTTCTATTTGTACTTAAATAAACTGTAATTAATCAGCTATTATGTTAAATATTAAAAGTATAAGTACTCATAATGCAGTAAAATGATCCCTGTCAGTTTTTACTGTTATACATGAGGTTTTCTATTAATATATGCATGTACTTTATATTATTGCAGTGTTCCAGGGTAGAAACAAGTGAAGGACACAAACACAGGAGGTCGGCTGAGATTCATAAAGACTGAACAATGAGTCATTGAATTGTTAAAAAAAAAAAAGGTTTATTCCAACTAGACATGTTAGCTTCCCTGAGAAGAAGTTTCAGTGTTACACAGTATGATCTACAAACTGTAGACTGGTCACAATTTAAAATCGGCGCATTTAGCAGTTATTTTCACAGTTTTTCTAATTATCAGGACAACAAGATGTGTCAACATAACAAAAAAACAGCACACAGTTAGTATTTTAGTAGGGATAATGAGAAAACTTAAAAGGCCTGTCCTACTTTTTTATTTCCTTCACCAGCCTTGATAGCACACTGTTTTTCATTATAACAGGCTCAGACCCTAATCTCCTCGAGAAGTACCCACTGTGCCATCCAGTATTTTACCCCTTTCATTTCCACACATCAAAACTTCAATCCCTCTTTCTCCCTCTTCCACGCATTACCTAGACGAAGTCACAAGTCCCAAAGGTGCTTAATGAGCTGCTGAGTAAGAGATTAACTCACACTCATGTCTAAATTTTTATCTTCACCATTTAATAACTTTTTATATTTCGGTTTTGTTGAGTCAAACATCCTTTTGAATGTTGGAAGAAGCAGCTTGGCCAAATACTTCTTCACCAGTTTTACTCTTCTTCAGTCTGACTAACTTACGCTGTGAAAGAAGTGACACACTTTCCCACGTCCTGAGTCACTGTTCTTCATTTTCAGTCCGAGATCGAGCTCTTGTCCTACCTGCTCACATCTTAGTGATGTCCATAGAGTCATGAATGTCAATCACCTGGAACCCCAGATTGTCTATCCCCAATTTCTCCGGATTACTGTGATTTTCCCGGTTGTGGCCGTTGTGGTTCCTGTGGTCTGAGTCTGTCTCGAAACAGTGGACGCAGTGAGGTGTGGTGACCCGAACACTTTTGGAAAAGTTTGAGAAATCCACTCGATACTTTCCCGTCTTGGTGCGGGAGATGATTGGCAGGAAACTGTATCCCCACTGGATCTCCTGTGGGATGTAGGAGGTTCGGACCTGACAGGTGGAGCTTGTGGACTCGGCGGTCCCGTCCAAAAAGACAACTAACTCAAAGTCCTGCTGGGGCAGAGAGTCAGCTGACAGCTCATAAAACGGGCTCGATCTGTTAATCACATGGTACAGCGTCAGTGGGCAAACAAAAAACAAGTTATCCTTGCCAGCGTCAACCGTGAAGTCGATATCCACCTGGTCCAGAATGATGGTCTCTCCATCTGCTGTGGTTGTTGTCCTGAGCAGCTTTCCGTAGATCTGACTGCCAATTAATAAGGTCTTTCGCAGGTTGGCTACTCTGATCAGGAGGCACAGACTTCCTTTCTTTAAGCAGATGACAGCTGTGTCGCTGAAAGTGACGGTCTTTGCCCTTTTTTTGGGTAAAGAGATCTTGGCCAAAATGACGCCGCACATGAAACAATTGATAAAGACTCCGATTAGAGACTGGATGACAATTAGAGCCACAGTGCCAGCACAGTGTCCAGTCAGAGCCCTGCCACCGTATCCAATGGTGGTCTGGGTCTCCAAGGAGTAGAGAAACGCCGTTGTGAGGCCGTTGACATTGTCAACACACTGGATGTGTCCATCTGTGCGATTCTGTCCCATCAGATCCCCGTTACTCTTTGCAATCCAATACCAAAGCAGGCTGAAAATGAACCAGCTACCCGTGAACGAAGCCACAAACAGGAGGAGAACGAAGCGCCAGCGGATCTCCACAAAGGTGGTCCAGAAGTCCAGCAAGTACGCATAGTGGTTGCTGTATTCAATGTTGCCGAACTCAATGTTGCAGCGCCCGTCTTTGGTGACCAGGCGAGTTCTCCGGCTTCTGTGTCCGGCTGGCTGGATGTGACCCTGGAGCAGCTGGAACATCCTGGAGCTGGAGAAAGCCATCGTAAAGTTACTGCAAAGATACGTCCATGTGTTTTAGAGCAAGAGCTCAACCTGAAACAGTCAAGTCAAGTTTCCCAAAATCAAAAATATATGCTTTACAAAGAGTACAGCAAACATAACCACTATTCTTAAGCTCTTAAAATCTTCTGATGAGGAAACCAAAAACAGAAGATCTAGTTGAGCCTCAGACAAGCTTTGCAAAAAACATAAAAAATTTTCACGTATTTGATTATTATTTGATTATTCTCAAATCAAGTTAAGCTAGGTGGGATGAATTTGCGGTGTTGTGTCTGTTTCCCTGATGATTTGTGTCTACTTCCTTTAAAAGTAATATCTGCTGTGTCGTAGAGCTTCATTTTTTTCCAAAAAACATTAAAATATATCAGTTTATTTTGACTCGACTGTCATATCAGCATTTAACCTGAGCTCACCTTTAGCCCTGACCAGTTTTTCTGGGCTCCTACATGCCTAAATACCACAAAAGTCTTTGCATGTGCTGCAGGCCAGTATTAAAGTGTAACTAATATGTTTTCCTGCAAATGGATTTTCAGGTGATTTATGGACGGCATGATTTCATTAGCAGCCATTTTCACAAATTAGTATTTGGTCATGCACGCCAGCCAGAGCATGCAAATAAACAGGCCGGTAATTGATGACATCTAATTTCCATGAATCATCATTAGATTAAAATTAGATTTATTAGATCTACAGTAGAAAAGTGTGAGTCCTGTGTGGGCGCAAACACTGCATTATGCATGTATTTGAGTTATTGTACCTGCTTGTACTGTGCAGTATGAACCACATCATCCACTTACATAATGGCTGCTGATTACACTCAAGATTAAGATTCATGAAACTTGTTTGTTATGAAATAATTGCTTTTTTTTGGAGGAAAGTGTTATAAATTCAAATTGTTTCATGGACAACCTATTTTTTATTTAGTTTAAGGACTGTCTAATAGTTTGTAATCTCACAAAAGTATCATGAACTCCTTAATGATTAAAGTTGCACACAGTTTTTATTACTTTTACGTAATTAAGTGTTAAAAAAAACCATTTTACTTGTAGAATTACTGTCCTTTTCCAGTATTAAGCCTTACTGAGGGTTAACGAAGTCCTGTTTTTGGATGCCTTTAGTTTTGTGAAATTTTCTGTTACATAATTGGCACTACATTATAGACAATACTGTATAATCTGCTGAAGACAACAGTGGGAAGAAGAGAGAAAGTAATGTTTTGAGTAACCTCTCCTTCAAACTTTCCTCTATGCAGCAGTATAAATAATGTATGTTCTGGATATTAGACTTAAATGTGCAGGGATTCCCCTTTAAAACTGGATGAAAAAACCCAAAACCACAACTTAGATTTGTCTTTTTTTTGCAATAGGAGAGAGAAAAAGCGCAACTTTCAAAACTCTTGACACATTTAAGGACCACAATATATTCAAAGTCTAAAGAAAAAGTTTTTTGTTTCGACATACCTGCGAAGTGAGACCATGGGCCCGAGTGCTCACTGGATCTCCGCTTCAGCTTCAGGCTCCTTTCTTTCAGCGAGTGGCCATGGAGGCGTTGGAAAGATTTTAATCCACAGTGAAATTTGCTAATCCCAGCCACATGCCACCATGTACACTGGCTTCATACGGACGGAGGAGCCAGCCAGAGAGCTCCCGGTGGGCGTCAGTTCTCTTTGACTGGCAGGGCAACTCCATTCATCGCTCCACCAAACAGTGGCTTTACCAGCACTGGATTTGTGATGGCTGAAGTTCTTGGAAGTGTAGGTTCTGACCAGCACGAGGAGGGAAATTTTCTGTAAAAGCCCTCAGTGCTTTTGTGTGGCAGAAGGTGCATCTATTGAAGGGGGCCAACGTGGCCGGTGCTGCACCCATGCTGTTTTTGTTTTCAGGCCTGAGAACATTTGGGATTTGTGTTGGGCCTCACAAAGAAATCCCTCAATTGCATTTCCCCAGGTCCCCCTCCCCCGTTCAAAACCTGCAAGGCTGCCTCACATTTGCATCAAAATGAAGAGCTGCAGGGACGAAATGTCTTTTGCCATATTTTTCTGGCTGTAAAAAAGGGCAATTTTCGTATTTGTGCAGCATATTTCCATGATCTGCTGGACTTGAATTGATAAGATGCCCCTCAGCGATGGACAGATGCCATTAGCTGCATGCAAATGAAAGGGAACAAGGATGCATTCAGTGTTCCTGCTGTATTGATTCAACTGCAGAGACCCTGCAAGAGTCTTACAGTAACTTGTAGTAACTATCTGCCATTACACCATAAATGAGCTGTTCAGGTGCACCTGTAATTACATATATGTGTTTTAATGACCATCAAGATAACAGCCAGATCAGAACTGCATGTTAACATGCTTCTGTCTTATTACTTTATTGCAGAGGGTTAAATAAGCAAGTCCACATGCTCAAAGTGAAGCTACTGAAAGCACCAGGCTAACTTAGCTTCACAGTGTTGTAGAAGCTGATTAGATTTCTGAATGAAAACAAAAGATGTCGCCAGTTTTGCTCATTAGATCATTAGGATATGCAGTTTTGTTAACTATTAAATAAAAAAAGAGCTGCACCAAAGCATTCATAGTAACGATTGTACTGTACAAGCTTTGGTGCAGCATCAAACCCATAATATTGTATATTAAGTGAATAGTTAAATTGTTGTTTTTTGGAGAGAATCAGTGTCCTTCTTCTCTCTGTTCTTTAATTTTCTCCTTTTCTTCTTTTTTCTTCACTTGTCTTCCTCCTCTGAACCTTTCGACGTCACCCTTCTACACTCTCTTCCCTGTCACTCTTCTAATTTCCTTTAAGGTGAACTAATTAACTTTTTTAAAAACAGGACACAGCCTTTGAAACAAGGAGTAGCAGGAGCTAACATGACTTTTAAATGTCTTTACATTTTTAAAGTTAAATAGAGCACAAAAGAGCACTTTGTCCATCTAGACTGTATAACGAAAACTATTAAAAACATAGTGGGCCTTATTTTGATTTAACATCTCATGAAATGTTTATTTTTGTTGCGTCATATGAGTTGATTTTAGTTATATAGTCTTTGTATTGGAAACATAATTCACTTTAAGACCAACACTGTAATTTAATTGTTGTCTCACCTCAAGTCTTGCTTTCAGTGTATGATTTGTATATTGTTTTTGTGTTTATCAGTAAAAAACAGTGTTTAGCTGCGGTGCAAAACCTTTTTTGATATTCTTTTTTTTAACATTTTACTTGAATTTGAAGGAGGTTCTTCAAATTAAACTGGTTTGGTTTCCAATGTGCCGGTTTCACTCATATATTTTGTTATTTGCTGGCGGGTTTCATTTTAATGCAGGAAGCTGACTTATAGAGGATGTGGCTGGTTTTATTCTGCTGGTTGGTGGTGTGTGAGTGAGTGTGTGTCTGTGTGCGTGTGCGTGGAGGGGGGTGGTGCTTGAAAACCCCCCCTGTAGCTGCAAGACAAAACCACAACATGAACTGTATCATCAAGCTTGGAAAACCACACACACAATGGTTTTTAATTTAGCAGAAGGAGCCTCACGCTCTTCAGTATTAATATAGTCATGAACAGTACTCAAGTAGTTTTGCGTTCTTAAGTATTTAAAAAAAAAAAAGTTCTCCATGCTCAAAGTTTTATGGAAATATATCTTAATATGCAGTAATTATCCCCCTTTACTCTTGTCTTTGACTGATGTTTCTACTTCTTTGAGGTTGTTTTCTCAAACCCTGACTTAAAAAACAAGGGCCTACTTTAAGGAACTTATCATCATTTAAGATAAATAGTTTTCGATTAATGTTTTTCCTTAGAGTAGTGAAAGGGTAAATATAGACAAACAAGAGATCCTTAATAAGCTATCATGCATAAACCTTGTTCATTAACTTATAAATAAGACAGTCAGACACCGTATTTTAATATATATTGACTGCATTAATCCTGCACTTTAAATGCACTGTTACAAGGATTGAAGGGGTCTTGAATTAGGATGCTGTTTTTTTCTCATTTATAAGTGCAAATAAGCCAAATTTTGCCCCCCGGACTTGTAATGCTGCTTAGGTAAGATGCTGAAGAGTTGTCAGCCCCTTAAGTTATTTTTATTCCTAGTTTAAAGGCGAGTTTTGAAAAAGATTTAGTATGAACGAAATTATTTTTTGGTTTATTCTGATTTTCTGTACATTTCTTAATTTTCAGGCCCTAAAATGTGTCAGAAAGTCGTGCTGGTTTCTTAACATAAAGTATAAGAAACAGAAATGGCTCCATCTGGTGCACAAGTTTAAAACCTGCTTATGATAATCAATCAAGCCTGAATATAATCAATCAGAACTCCGTCAAATCAGAATACATTCTGTCAGTCATGGTTCACAAAATATATGTTTAAATGATATTTTTTTTAATCAATATTTTAAGTTTTCAGAAGAAATGCAAACAACAAAGAGAAAAAATAACCTAAGAAAAATTAGATCAAGTGTAAATGTAAAGACAGGAAATTAAAATATAGAAATACCTTTATATAAACACCTATAAAATAAAACTAAATAACTGAAAATAGAAATTAGTACAGGAAACTAGATGTTGAACAATACAAAAATATTTTTTATGAATTCATGTTATTTTGTTAATAAAACAAAAAATCTTTAACTTCATGTATTGGGACAGATGGTTTTCAAAGTAAAATTGAACTACACATCCAATGTTTTAAATTTGTAGAAGTATTCAGTATTGTATAAATGAAACAATTCCAAAGTATTTGGTTTCTTATAAAATTCAAACACTGAGGGCTTTGTATCTCTGAAAACTGATTGTGATATTTGATCTATGAAAGCAGTAACAACTGATGCAAAGACAAAACTCAAACCCACTTTTCCAAGAAAAATGTTGAAAATATTAAAACTTTAACTACAGTGTTTGAATATAAAACTTTAGTCTGTGTTGATCTGAAAAGACTGCAGCATGAAACAATAATGGAAACATGATTAAATTTTTAAAAAGTACCAGAATGTAACAAGAACAAATTGAATTGTAAAAAAGTTTAACAAAATTCGACATAATATTGCTTTCCATGCACGTGCACAGTATCCATTATGTAAGAGTAAATACATAAAATCATCCAGAGACAAAGTTGATGCTGATGTTTCAGACTAAATTTACAGACTTGGGTTGAGAAGCACAACAGCACCAAAAAGCTCAGGTTCAAAGGAAATCTGAGCAGCACAAGGCGGGATTTTGGGGTTATTATAGTTCACTCTGAACCAGAGGTGTTCGAGGGTTGGCTCAGCTACCTTCATCCATCCATCCATTCATCCATTAATTAAATACATTTACTGAGGTAGGAGTCAAAATATTCTGCCTCTCTCCTGATAATTTCACATCTAACTCTGTGGATTAAGGGGTTAATTTTAAAACAAACCACAGTTGGAGAATGATGTTAAAATGACTGTTTCTGTAAATGGAGTCTGGTGAATCTTGAAGAGTCATTAAGACAAGGCAACTGGACTCTGTTGAAATTTGTTGGGAAGACGTTTCACTTCTCATCCAA
>JAQMCX010000013.1:3179926-3214990 GCA_029814765.1 Acanthurus leucopareius
CTTCCTTCAACCAGTCCTTTGGAACTGAAGAAGCTTCTTGGATGAGAAGTGAAACGTCTTCCCAACAAATTTCAACATAGTCCAGTTGCCTTGTCTTAATGACTCTTCAAGATAATTATGACCTGGATGACTGAGAATCTCCACAGACAAGTCTGGTGAATGTACCAGCTAACTGTGGTCAAATAAAAGGACTTTACCCGAAAAAAACAACAAAAAAATATTGCATAATGTTTTCAGTTAACTCTATGAGCTTGTTCATAGTAAAAACAAGCACTTTTATTGACCTTAAATTGTCGATTGCCCCTAAAAGATAAGATAGCAGCTCTGTTGAGCAGCTGCAGCACTTTCACTCAATACTGGACCAGTTTTAGACATTTTTTGGCCCAATTAAACACAAAAACGTGGGAAAATTTAAGGTTTAAAAAGGTTTAAAAACACATAAATTAGCCTTTGAGTAAAACTTTTAGGACTTTAAACAGATCATTTAATGTGATATTGATACTTTTACTTTAAAAAATATAAGTACTTCCTCCAGACAGGTAGCAGCTTCTGGTGTAAGTTTGAGGACTTAGTGTCTCCATTGTAATTTCACGTAACTTTCTCTTTTGTTCCCACTGGACAAAAGTCATTAATCTTACGGCTGTGTGAGGTTTTTGACACTTAAAGTGATCAAATGTCTTACTTGGACGGCATCTGTCGTCTTTCTCATAGGGATGGTGTGGATCACCTGTCTTTCCTGTTGCAGTTCATCATGGCCTTGATACCAAATGCCCAGATATCAGTTGTTAAATTAGTGAGTTCAGTGTTATTACAGCTGATTATAATAATGTCACAGTTACAAAAATGAGACCACAGTTGTATTGATTTGGCATAGGTAGCAGTGCAAAAGGTAGAAAGTCCAGGTCCCAGGTTCTCTATATGATGTTCCTCTCCAGAACGGGTTCCTGGGCCAGAATGCGTCCAAAGCTGAAGGCGCTCAGGTCCAGCGTTTTGAAGTTCCCATCCAGGATCAGTTCTGCCACGGCACGACCCACCGCGGGGGACTGCTGCAGGCCGTGACCGCTGAAACCGGTGGCAAAGTACATGTTGTTGACCAAAGGGTGTATGCCGATGATGGCGTTCTGGTCGAAGGTGTTGTAGTCGTAGAAACCCGCCCACGCACTGGTCACCTAATGAGAGGAAGAAGAGAATAAAAGGGCTCAGAAACATTGAAGGCTGATCTGTCGGATTTTTGAAAAGGCTTTGAACCCAACCCTACCTTCAGTTTCTCAAAGGCAGGAACGCGATTGGCCAAGTGGGGCCAAACTTTTTCTTCAAAAAACTGGTGGTCAACCTCCAGGTTACTGGTGTCTGGCTCCTCCTCCTGCGGCCGAACAAATGAAAACAAATACCTTTAACTTTTTTATTCTTATTTGTAAAAATAGTGAGAAAGAAGCAGCCTTAACAAACCTCCTCTGGTGATGCTCCAGCGATGTAGTTTCCTCCTAACCCTTCTCTTCTGAAGTAAACTCCAGAGTAATCGATCAGGAAGGGAGTGCTTAAACCTGGACCATCAGGACAGTGGACGACATACACATACCTGAAAAAGAGGTGTACAGGTCTTTAAAAAAAAGGTCATTTTTAAAGCATTATATTCTTACAGCTCTGAGTAAACTGCTTTTGTTGTGAAGGTTTTGGCATGACAAGTTTTTTGTCAGAGTTTGGGCTTTCCAGAAGGTTTTTGGTGGAATAATACAGACTATGGAAAAAGTTGTAGGACAAATGGGTAAACGTTTTTATGTCTGACTGACGTTTATTCAAATGATTTACTTATTAGGATCAAAACAGATGTTCCACTTCAGGTCTAATCACACATCAGTGAAAACACTAAAAAACACATTAACACCAACTTACAATTTCCAAAACCGACACACGTGAAAACTTTGTTTTAAAAGACTAAAATAAATCAAAAAAACTCCTAAAATAAAGAAAAAGTGAGTAACACCGGTCGGGTAAGTAACTCAACATCTGTGTGTTAACCTAAACAAGAATTATTGCTGATAAAATACTTTGACATATATATTAAAACTTAACATTTTGTCCCTATTAAATGAGAGGAAAGATTAAGCCAGGAGTTGCTGTTTCATGAGGATTTAGCAAGCTGTTCAGTGAAGGCAACACAAATTTCCCTTCATACTTTGTTGGTTCAGTAGACTTGAAATGATCAGACACACCACACATATTTAAACCTCTCTTTTTCTCTTTCACGCCAGCTTTTCACTCTGCATTCAAGCGTGGCCACACCGAAAAAAAGCCATAAACACTTGATTTCTGTCATGGACGGAAAACACGTCGTATAAATATGTTCTTTTCTTGTATAATCCGGCCTTAATTGTGTGTTTGAGGGTGTTTACATCCACACTGTGTGGGAAGTGAACAAACTCATGGTCCAATTTTACCAGTATGTTTAAAAAAAGGGCTGCAATTTGTACACAGTTCATTGGATTTGGAAGTAAACACCCTTAAATTAAAGCTCAGTGTTGGAACCATAAAGTCAGTCGGTTTTCCAAATGAAACTGTCAGAACATTAATGAACTGCACAATATGAGGCGCTGCCGGTCCCTTTCATAGAAACTCAGCAACTTGACAGCGATTACTTTGTGTTTTTTCAAAGTGGAAATATTCCCATAAATCAACGACCAACCTTTTCCGAGGCTCAACAGGCACTGGAATTCCAGCGAAGGTGTCTTTGGAGCCGCTGCCAATTCCCAGCATCTCTGCCAGTTTACCAGAAAAGGCTCCCGCTGCATTCACCACAATGGCACATTCCACCGGCTGGTACTCCAGGCTGTTCGGCATCTGCACCTGCTCAACACAACACAATATCCCACCATGTACGACACTCTGCAGTTCCTACGCTGCTGTGTCAGTATAACAAAAGGAGCTGCTCACAATATTCAGACTCTTAATTCAATAAAAAACACCAACAAAACAGCGTTTTACTCTATTTTTAATGTGTAATACATAAATTTGTATAGAAACTAGGTTTTAATGAAGCTAAGGTGAACTAAAAAGTTAAATATTTCCATCCGTGGGGTAGATGTTAAAAGAAAAACACTCAGGAGTTCATGTACCTCAGAGTTGCACTTAAATACATTATTGGAATGTTGTACTTTTTAAGTTACTGTACTTTTGACCTTTGCAGTCCTGCTTACTTTGACAGATTTTATCCTCTTGATCTCCAGAAGTTCACCATCAGTTGTCGTCGCCACATTTGTTTTATGTTTAAAATCTGCGGAGGAAACAGAAATAATCAGTCAGCTGATAATGACAAATCAATAAGGACATTCTGTATTCACACTCATAAATATGTGTTTTTTTAATTGATCATAAAGTTAAATCAGCATTGGTGGCTGTTTAAATACAAAACAAACAAATCCAATGATACTTCACAATGCCATCATACTGTCTTTTGTTTTCATTGTTTTGATTGAGTGACCCCTAGTGGCAGAAATTATGTACTGTGGGTTTAAATTAAGGATCTCAATTCAGTACCATAGTTAACAGCCAATTATTTGATTTTACTTCAAACACTGGACATATTTTTATTCTTTTACTTAATCTCTAAATGTCTATTCTCTTTTTTCATGTATCCAAAGTGCAGGTTTGAAACTGAAGAGATGTTGAGTTCAACAGTTAAGTCAGCGATTTTCAACAAGGTCCAAGTATAAAATAGACAGTTATAGCGACATCTTGTTGTGTTAGGAGGCCATAACAAACCTGTAACTTCTCCACAGCAGTGAATGACTCCCATAGAGATGGCTTTCCTTTTGAAGGCGTTCAGCAGACTCCAGGGGTCAAACCAGCCCTCGTTCTCCAAACCTGCAGGGCAGATTAAACAGTTCATCTGTTTAAGCACAATCCATCCACACTGAGATTCACCAGGAACGTCAACATCCGTCTGAAACCTGTTTATCTGCACTGACCATATGAAGCCAGAGCGACGCCCTCTGTGTTTATCCACGGAAACTTCTCCTTCACTTGTGTCGGCGAGAGAAGTGACACTTTGGCTCCAGCATACCTGCAGCAGAACCACAAAGTAAGACAACTGAAGACACATAATTTGAGGGACTGATTCTCTGCTGTCACATGACTGGATGAATGTCCGACACCTCTGGGTGCTGTAGTTCTCCTCCATGATGTGAGCCACCTCCTCACTGGCCAGGAAGAGGTATCCTGATTGTTGGAACTGAAGGTCCACCGGGTCTTCATTCAGCACCCCGAGGTGGTCCTGAAAGGATGCAGAAGAGCGACAGTCACTTTGTGCTCATTAGCAAACTCAGATTATCACTTCTATTCTTCTAAAATATAGAAAAAAATTAGAAAATATACAACAAGGCTACATCGAGCATCAAAAATAAAGTCTGTGTTTCAAAAAGACTCATTACAGAAAGATTATAATATCCTTAAAGGAATATTTAGTTCGACCTGTAATGAACCTGTTTAACATCTAACTTTTTCTCAACCAGTCTTGACCTGTTGGCAGATTACAGATTAAGCAAGCGAGACTCAAAGTGTAATTTATTATGTGCTAGTTGGTATATGAGAGTTTTATTGATCTTCTCATCAGACTTTGAACTATTCTCTTGATGTTTTTGGGTTTTTTTTAATCTTTCTTGTGCCAGTAAACTGCTAGAAAGTAAACACGGTCCTACAGCAAATACAAATCTGTGACGATCTAACACTTTGTCAGGTTGGAGCTCAGATCAGTGTCACTTTCATATTTTTCGTGCCCCCGTTTACAATGAAGCACCACACCTGCCATTAAAACAGGAGAGTGTTTTATGTATAACAAAGGTTGAATCAATAAAAATAAAAGCATTTGTAAATTAGTCTCCATTTTTAAAGCTGGTTCAACTCTCTATTGGCACCAATGTGGGCACCTAATATCAACCAGCAGTAGTTTAGCTGTTAATGGTCAAGCCTCAGCTGGCGCACAAGCTGCTTTTGTTCACATATTTAACAGAATAAATGCTTTGAAGACACTTTCTTGCTGTTGCATTTAATAATTTGAAGACTTGGGGTTAAGGTTAGACACTCATTGCCTGTGTGCAGCCTGCTGAGAGAAGCTCCACACAAACAGCAACTTCAGCTTGACTCACATTGATGTTCCTCATGAAGTCTGCAGAGGCCAGGGAGAGGTGGATGTTCTCAGGCAGGGAGAACTGCTGTCGGATTCCCCCAGCTGACAGCACGGTGGAGGCCCGGGAATACTGAGACGGATCACACAAAGGAGACAGGAGTTAATAAAGAAATGTGTAAACGCAGAGGCCTCTTGTACACAATTGTCACTCTCACAGCCAAATAGTAATATGAGAGACTTTCAAGGCTTTCTAACTTTTGCTCTGCTAACCAACGAACTCTTGAAAGACAAAATGAAAATGATAATTTCCTCTGTTGTTTGTTTTCCACATTTGGCTATGAGAAAGGGAATTTCCTTATGTGAGTTGTTAGTCTGGATGGATTACTTTTGAAACTGAAAGAATTTTGGATATGCAAATAAAACACATCACAGGGACTTAATAGGGAGCGACACTTGAGGTGTTTTCATACTCAAGAAGTTAAGTTTCTGTGATTCAGGTTTGATAAAATATGTTGGAGATTTTATTTGGAGTTTTATCTATATTTACATTAAGCATTTAACCCTTTAACCCCTTAATACATTAAGCCTGTTTGACCTCTGATACAGGTGAACGCTGAAATATTTGTGCTGTGATTCATGAAGAATTTCTCTTACTAAATATGTCTAGAATAACAGGAAGTCTGCGTTTAATTCTCCTTAAAACCAGACATTTTAATTCTGAGCTCTCACCGTTGGGTCCCTCTCCACCACCAAAATCTTCATGGCCCCTCGTATCTTCTCCTTCTGCTTCAGCCAGTAGGCGATGGACCAGCCCATCACGCCGCCTCCAACGATCACAATGTCGGCCCTCTTCGGCGGAAGGTTGGGGTTGATCTCCAGAGGACTCCCCGGCAGAGCGTCCGCCGCCTTCCTCCTCATGTCCGCCAGCTGGGACTCCAGGTCTGGGGCACAAAAACAACACTTTAGTTTACTTTATAGTTATTTGGCAGATGTTTAATTGAAACTTTCAACTGCAGCTACAGCTACTGCTTTACAGTTAAGCACATATAAGAACTACATATTACACTTCAGTACAGATAACTCCCCATGTGAGTGAGCTTGTTTTGAATCTTCTGCCAAATCACATGGGAGGCATACAACTTTAAAAGCTTAGATTTTGAAAACAAGTGTTGTTTAGGAGCTTACACTCACGCCGAATTACAGAAAGGCATCTGACATTTCATCCGAGGTGCAGCTTTGATAAATAAAGTGCATAGGTATGTGCAAGATAAACAAATCACTGAATGGTTTAGGGACTTCTGAATGTCATGTTAGCTAACGTTAGCTTGTTGACCTGTTCTTGCTTGACATAGTACACGGCTCTTCTCGGATGGTGTCTCCTACCTTTGAAGAAGTCCTTTCGAAGAGGTGTGCTTGTGCTCAGGCTTTGACAAAGCGTTAAATGTTCCTGCAGCCATGTGTGCCGTGGTGTTGCCGGTCTGGAGGACACGCTAAGTGCTCCATGAGCCGCCCGCACCTTCACCTGCAGCCTCCGCCACGTTAACATGGCTGTGAGCTAAATAGTTTGCTAAGCAAGATGTCGGAGTCTTCGTCGTGCAAGCAAAAACAATAGCTAAGTGAACATATTGCAAAATCTTTTATTGAGCAGTCAAATCTTAGGAATATGACAGGAAAGTCAAATACAAAGTCAGTTGACAGCGAGGAAGCGATTCACCGGTTAAACTATGTTTTCCTTCAAAATAAAAGCACGAGTTTAGCGATCTCTCGCATACCATAATTTCTAAAAACAGGTATACCCTCAGTTTATGCCTCGTAACTTACACTTATGTTGCATCTTAAATTTTGGCTGATTTTTTAAATCAGTTGGCACAGAGAAATGTCTTTTCTTACAGACCAAAGTGATATCTTCAAGTATTTTATGTCAAACCAACAACCCAAAGCCGAACGACGTTTAGTTTGCAATTATACATAGCAGGACATATTTGCTCGAAAAAAGGTTTTAAAAGCAACTTGGTAAAATAGATGATTTTCTGTTGCTGAGCTGATTAACTATACATATGTGAAATGACAGATATGCATGTTTCCATCTTGGTAAGGTTGATAAAAAGCTTGTAAATACCTGAGGCTTGAAAAGAAAGTCTAGGAGTAAAGCTTTTTATTCCTGACTGAGTCTGATACGTTGAATGGCTCTACAATCAGAATGACAAAAAACAATCTATGAAATAAACAAAAAACATTAAGACTTAAAATCGTAGCAATATTTCCACATATGTATATATATTATAATCATTTTAACTTTTGAGCCCCTTTACCGGGTATTTTACGAGATGACTAGACAGGTTATGGATGAAGTTAACTTAAATAGCTTCGCTAGCTAAAATGTTGTATTTTTGCGATTAAATATTTTATTTTGAAATTATTAAAAGGAAACCGTAATTATATTCTTGCAAATTTGACGCTAGATCAAAAAGGAGGCAGTGGCTCGTCATGTGACCGCTCAGGGCCAATCAGAGGTCGGACAAACCAGGTGGGGTTCGATTTTGGCATACTGCGAAATGAGAAGAATAAAAAGGCAATTAAAATAAAATGAAACAAGAACGAAGACATTTTTAAAATTTGGTTTAGCTCTTTTATGTTTTGCCATGTATTATAATCAGTTTGGTGAGTTTAGACATCAAACTAAACCCTGTATTGAATGCTATTACAAGACTGTTAAATAGATGATAATAACACAAACTTCTTCGGGTAACTAGTAAGTTCATATGATTAAACAAAGTTAAAAGTAATGAGAATATAGATGGGAAACTGTTAGATGTCCTTAAAAGTACTGAGTTAATGTTTTAAATAGTCATTATTACCTATAAGTAATGGACAAACGTTGAAAAAATTAGCTTGCAAATAAGCTTTACAAGTGAGACATAAACTTTTAAAAATGAATTACTAAAAATAACTGAAATCGCTGACTTATTTGATGAAAGTAGTGAACAAATATCAGCTAACATTAAAAGTTATGAATACACTTTCAGTTATGCATTAGTAAAAGCAGTGTTGTTGTTTTTTTCTGACCTCAGTCTGGCTGTATTAGTAGTTTGTACTGGACCCTTGTTAATCTCTGATCTGTATTTGAGATTGAACCAGTTCAGGATGCCAACACAATAACAGGCAGGGTGGGAGGAAGTTTGGCATACTCAGAGGAAAAAAATTAGTAAAATGTGGTTAGACTCACAGTCCAGACCTCTGAACAGGTTTCACATACAGCTCTTATGTTTCGGTTTCAAGCAGTTTAAGAAGATGAAGGTTAGATCTTGTCTGTGACATAAGTAACAAGTTGCATTTTTGTAACTCTGTAACTCAAGAATAATTTTGACAAGACAAAGAAACATGAGGAGACCACATTTAACGGCAATTGTTAATAAACACAATAACACCATTTAAATAAAGCAAAAAAGAGCAAACATACACAGATATGTAGTAAGACAGAGGAAAGTGTCTGCTCATCAGCAGTGATCTGAGTTTGTGGTGGATATGGCCACTAGAGGTCTCACTTTGAAAGAATTTATGTAATAAAATATCAAGCTGTAATGCTCTCTTGCAGTTCTGTTATATATTAAACAGATTTTCTCTTCTGTATCTTGGGCATTGAGAAGACACTAAAGTGATAAATTTAGTGCAGTTTGAAAGGGGAATATTTAGCATAAATATGCAAGGCATCAGGATAACTTTTTTTGTCATTACAAAACTTGATTTTTTGCCTTATGGAATAATACAAAATGTCTCTTAAAAACCAAAGCACTTTTAGTGTACTAAGTCACTTTTCAGTATTCTGTAGATCTACGTTCACTAACAGGATTTTTGTTTTATTTATTGACTCTTGATATTGTTCTTGTTTTTAATTCTTATTGTGGTTAGGCAGGACAAGGAGGTGAATTTTTATGGCAGCTTTAAAAAATTCATTACATAATTTAAGCAAAAAATCTTTATTTATTATATGCATTAAAATATAGGAATAGTTGTATTATTGAAAATTAAAAAAAAAACCCAAGAAGTGTTAGACTGTCAAGACTTTTGAGATTGTGAATTTGTGCGCTTTTACTTTGCAGACGGAAGTACAGGGCCCTTGGTGTTTTATTATGAAAACGTGACCGGAAGTGTGTCGTTTTATTGTTGCTAGGCTGACGCGTATGTTTTCTGTTCCCTGGGGCCACAGTGTTTTCAACGGGACTCAACTTACTATTTACTGGACCCGCTATGGCCGCTTGACCCCTTCTTCAATTATCATTTATTCGAAACCTTTGCACAAACTTTTTTTTTTCAAATAAACTTTCGTCTTCTGCTTAGTTTTTATGTCAAGAAAGAAGGATGCAACCCCCACCGAGAAAGGTGAGTTTTTGCCGTTGTAGCCGTTGAAGCTAACGTTACTTGTCTGGAAACGTTCTCGACGAACTGGTGCATGTTTAATGGTAGAAAATGTACGCTTTGTTGCTCGTCGGTTGGCTTTAACGATAAACCTGGCCCTTTTACTCATATAAACGTGTATTAGTTTGTTGTCTTTGAAGTTTAATCCGCTTCTGCTGTTTCTTAAAATAGTAACGAAGGAAGAAAACTTGTAAAAAAAAAAAAAAAAGTCCCATGTGCCGCAATTTTTAGGGAGAATAGCCCGTTAACGTGCACGGTTCCCTCTCGCACGAAGAGACGGTCCTGCCAAAGAAGTTACCTAAAGTATGGTAATTAAAAGTCTATTTCCATCGGGACAAATCGCATCGAAAAACAACTTTACATAATGTTAGATATATCGTTACCGTGGTGTTGTGTTACAAGTGATTTACCAAGCGACTGTTAAAGTTCCAGTAAATAACAGTTAGGATCTCACGGGTCCTGCTGCCATCCGCTGTCTGTTGCAGTGGAGCAAGACTGAAGCATTAGCAGGAAAAACAAAAGTTAAGATTTTAAACAGATGATTTGCTGTTTGATAATTTTGCTTGGGCCGATTTTAAGAGTGGTTCCACATTTATTAGAAAAAAGTGAAGTTAAGTTATACTCTGTCATTTAGGAGCGCATAGCGGCATTGCACTGTAAATTTACGTATTTTTGTAAGTAGTGTGGTGCATTTTTTTTGCCTCATAAAGGCCAGTTTTGGGAAAAAGCGAGAAGATCAGTCGTTGCAGTCAAAAGGTATTCATAGCTAAACTTAAAATAATCTGCCAGGCTTTAAGAGTAAACTGAGGTGTTTAAGTGTTTTAGTTAAAGGAACAAATGCAAGACTATAAATCTCATCAAAGTCTGGTTCTGTGTGAAAAAATGTTCATGTGGGATCATATTTCAAAAACATAGCGCAGCAGCACAGAAGATTGACCATTTCCACGCCAGTGCTTTTTAAACTGCCAAGTAAATGCAAGTTTTGCTTATTTTTGAGCACTAGAAAGGCTGTGTGTACTGTTTTAAATGTTTTCATAGTTTCTTGAGAATCACTGAGTTTACGTAGACACTGTCACTCTCTGACTTGGCTGACTCATTAATAAATAATACCAGCATTAACTAAGAACAGATCTATCTCATTGAAATAAGTATAAACAGCCTGTTCACTGCACTTTCTAGTTTATTTCATGACTCACTCATGCTTTGATAATGATCTGCTCATCATCAGTTTTACAACCTAAAATTGACCTCAAGATAAAGGTTGCCTTTTGTCAAACTTCACACTGCCCAGCCACTGATATGTGGGTGATATATTCCAGAAGATTTATGTAACAAAGGTTTGATATATCTTACTCCTTTGTTGTCTAAACAGTATTATAAACACGAGTAAACCACTTGCAGTTGCACTGGCTGACATGTTTCTTCATAACCTTGAACACACACACACACTGTAGTTTATTTTGAGCGAGTACCACATGCACCAAACTGCAGCCAGAATACTTACAAGAGCATCAAATGTGTGTTTATCTGCATCTAAAAAACAATCCCAAACAAACGCTCTGTTTACTCTGGTTTAAGTGATGTTTGCTAAAAAAAAATTTGACTTTTTTTTTTTTTAATTACATCTTTAGTAGGAACAAGTGAACTTGAAGCTAAATGCACAGACACGGTGGGGAAGTCAAAAGTATCAGGACATAAAAAGCCGATTTTGATTTTGATCTTTTGATAAGGTTTACTGAATAGGGGAATTATAAAATAGCACAATTCTTAGCCTTTATGCCAGATTAGCAATAGTAACAAAGAGATTATACACTTATTATAATGATAATAATACACTAATCTGATTGTTTTATGAGTAAATCAATTGTTGTGTTTTATAACATGTCAGAAAATAATGAAAAAGAGTCCAAAACTTGATTGAACTATGGTAACTTTTTTAATTTGAAAAAAGAAATTCATGATCATCACAGAAATGTAAACAAAGACGAATGTTTGACATTTCTCTCAGAAAAGGATTTTACAATTAATCTCAGTAGAAATAAATATATATAAAAATAGCTGCAGATTTATGTCTAGATATTTATTTTGGGTTGGATTATTGAATTTAAACCTGACAGATGATGAAAACAAGGGAGTTGTTTTGTTGTTGTCAACACTTCAGTCATAAGTAATGAGACCTGGTCACTGTTCTTCATAATTTATCTAACAGCCAATTAGAAACCCAGAGGGACTGATGCTCACCTGCTGGGAGCTACTGTGTGATAATGAGTTCAGCTCATTTTCAATAATAGCAGTGCTGAGCTTCCTCAGTGGTGAGCATTTCTGTATGAACTCTTGAGATTTTTTTTACTAATAAGCCACCTTTTCTTCCTCCTTCAGGTCCGGGTCACCCAGGAGCTAAAACACACTCATGCAGAGCAGATGAGCAGATTACACATCAAACACCAGACAGAATGTGACCTCCTGGAAGACCTGAGGTGAGCAGTCAGAGGTCAAACAGTAGACAAGGTGGATTGCAGAGTGTCGTATTAGCACGCTGGTAATTCTCGGTTCGTTTCTGCTGCGTAGATGCTGGGAAATCAGGGCTTTAAATTACTGAATGAATTCAAGACATCAAACAACCAAAGCAGATGGTCTATCCATGATGAAACTTATTATTAAACTTGCAAAAACAAGTCAAGTTTTGAGAACAACATTGTCATATCATCATCTTCTAAAGTTGAGTCGGAACACTTTTAAACAAACAGTTGCCAACAAGTGATTTTGTTTAACATTCATGCTCCTTTAATTTTTGATCTCTAACTTTCTGGGGGAAATATTTGGTTCTATAGCTGCTAAATGCTCCACAGTAGCCATGTTCTTATCAAAATTTGAAGCATATTTGAAGCAAATTTTTAACACGTTGCAAAAAGAAAAAAAGCAAATAGGTATTATGTGTGTTTCCAGCAACTGGTTTGTTGTGAATAAACAAGGCAATACCAAGCATATTTTCATAATGTTTCGGCCTTTGTGTTGAAACATCCTGTGGTATAAGTTAAGCCCAACCTGTTTATGCATAAATCTAATTAAAAGTCAAACAGTCGGTATCGTCCATCTGCGGAATGATAGAGCTTATTTTTTATAGAGCTGCAGAGTCATGATCTGTCTCTGACCCTTTGATGTTATACAAGTAAATATTTCTGCTTCTTCTGGTTCTGTTTTCTTGTGATTGTTTTAGAATTGTTTGACAGGGTTTTCCACCATTTAAGGAACAGCTATCAGCAAGTAATACTTAAAAGAAATGCAATATATTAGTTTTTAGTTCAGTTCAGACTTTATTGTCTCTTAAGGGGAAATTGATTTGCAGAAGAGGATAAAAGCACAAACACATCATACAAGAGGACATACGCATCACAACAGCAAACAACAATAAAAAAAAAGGAGGAAAAATTCTCCAAAATTCCAAGCCCAGGCCAAAACACTGGACTTAGAGACACACAGACAGCTTTAGCACTGTGTTTAGATGCGTAGGCATTTTGAAGCTTGAAAAGCCAAAAGTTGTGGTTGTGTTTTCTGCTTTAGTGTTGGGTTGAGTTGACAGCCTACTGGCTCCCCACTTCCTGTCTGTGGTTGGTGGCAGAGCTCTGAACCTCTAAACAGCTGGAAGTTAAGGTCATAGAGAGCTGCCAGATGTTCTGATTTACCTTGAACGTTCGCAGTGGGAGGCTCAGTAACATTAGTCTTCCAGAAACAATGTGAAACTTGAATGGTAAAGAATTGGCAGGGGTCGCTCACTCTCTGGTCTTGGACGAGAAATGATTCAGCGAACTGGAAACTGCGTGTGCTTGTCAGCAAAAGCTCTGTTTGGGAAAATGACGGGAAGTGAGTGTGGGGGGCAACAGCAGAGAGGGAGCCTTGAAAATGCAGAGAAGAGGAAGGGAACAGGCTGAAGGAAGAGAGGGAAGCTCCCAGGAAGTAAGCCAAATTGTTTAGTCGGGGTGGAGCATGGCAGTCAAGTCCCAACATGTTTAATGACTTAATGATGAATCTGCTGCAGTCAAGTTTTTCCCAGGGCACTGACCTCTCTTCATTTCTTTGACTTAGACTTGAGTTATTATTTGCTTTGTTCCTGTGATTGTAAAACAACTCTAAAAAAAAAGTTAACATCCGTAGAAAAACAATATCTGCTAACATATCTTGAATTCCTCAGAACTTTTTATGATTTGTATATGTACTTATGATAGCAAACAAACATTTCCAGCTATTTAAAGCTCATTTTGTTGCCCAAAAAATGCATCCTTAAACTCATCACCATGTGTTAACATTTTATTAACATACAGACGAAAATCACCCATAATAGAAAAGGCAATAAAAGCGAGTGGCTCAGCTGCAGCAGCCTCAGTAAATCTAACTAAATACTACAGAAGTACCACAGTATGCTAAAGTGCTTCACAAAATAACTCCCTAAATGCATTTAACAACAGGGTAAGGGCTGATTTTAGACTGTCAGTCCACTGAGGACTTCTGTCAGACTGTATAGAAATATATATGTTGAGTACTTCAGGAAGAAGTTGGCAGTGGGGAGAAGAAATAGAAATGGCAAAAAATCTGTTTGGACAGATGGATGGACTTTCTCTGCAGACAGATAGAAAACTTGACTGACTGAAGAAACATAGAAACAAATTCTGGTGTAATTTCCTGTTCAGTGGAGTTTGTTTTGGTTGGTGTGGAAGCTGTCAAATTCTGGTGAGGATCAAAAAACTGGTCTATGACTGTCTGTAAAGGAGGGTCTCAGTCAGCTTCCAAACACAGTGCAGTTTGGTCCAAAAGCAAACGGATCGATCTCTGTCTGGGATTATCTTTGGTTTAGGCCTAGTGACAAAGGCGAGACAGTCACAACCAGCAAGAGTTGGCTCAATTTCATATTATACATGCAACATAATTTGCACATACCATAATATAACCTATATCCTGGAAAAAAATTTTGGAAGGTATAAAAAAAACATCTGCTCAAGCCTTTTATAAGATGCAGAGTTTAAACCCTCTGGTCTTGATTAGTATTTTAAGGTTTGTGTACGGCTGTGTCACTAAGGTCAAATTCATAGAACCTTGAAACAAGATTTCATTGGATAGTCAGAGATTCAGAGATAATCCTTAGAGACCATAGTCTGCTGTATATGTGACTATAAGATCATTCCATTATCTGTTTTCTTGTTTGTTTTTTGTTTTTTTGTTTTGTGTTTTTTTTTGCTATGATGTGGCTTTATTATAACCATTTGTATATACTTTTTGTGAGCGATATAGGTTACTGATTCATCTTTAATTGCAATTTTGAGAAAATATCACTTATATTTTCTCTTTATTTCTTCTTTTCAGGACTTTTAGCCAAAAGAGGGCATCTGTAGAGAGGGACTACGCCCAGGTAAGTAAATCTTAAATCTTTGTTATTTGTCTTAGTGATGCTTGGTGACATCATCTCTGTCATCATCATTCTTTTTCATTTGATTTGATAAAAATACAGTCAGATTTTACAACAACACAGTCCTTTGAAGACAAACTGAGTGAGGTTGAAGTTGTGGCCCTATGAAAGCTCTTTGCTCTCATGTGGTCAGAAAGCTCATGAATGGTAAACAGCCACAGAAAGGAAAAAAAAACACAACAGAGAGAGAAACAACATCCACCGGTGATCTTCTGGCTCGTTTCCTCCTCGCTGTGTTGTTTTTGCCCGCAGCTTCCTGGAGACATCAATCGAGTGTCTGAAAATCCCTCCTTGCCTCTTTGGCTCTGTCCAGGTTTTGCAGCCCTGTGAGGAATGTCCACCAGAAATGTGAAGAGTGGGGGCATGTCAGTAGTTATCCAACTGGCCACCTTACATGTCTGTTTGCCCATGTGCATGTGGACCTGAGGGGTTTTTCCATAAAGGTGGCTCTGAAAAGAAGGACTTATATAAAAAATCCTCCTTTAAATGGGCTGAAACAAACTAAACCAGAATTGATCTTTTTCATAAAGCCAACTCAGAGCTAATGTGATCAAGGTATCAAGGTGATTTATTTGTCCTTGTGCAACACAGGGTTGCAAAATGAAATACAAGTCATCATCCAGAAATGCACATTATGTAGTTTCTGCTGCTACAGGTCTCTCAATTGAAACAATAAAAACAAAAGATGCGGTTCAGTGACATTGTGAAGCAGTGTGGGATCATGGGATTTGTTTATTTGTGTAAAACTGCAACAGCTGCAGACCAAAATGTATCTGGCTGACTACTTGACAGAAATGTTCACAGACATGGTAATGTGTTGAAGTTTTATTCAAAAGAGAATATTATAAGAACCAGTTTTCCAGTGAACAAGCTAAATTATGTTTCTGTCACTGCAATATTATCACACTCTAATATTCCTGATTGTGTGACAGCTGAAACATCACTGTGGTTATCAGGTGGTCGATAAAATGATGAGAAAGAAAACAAACAATAGAAGTATTTAAAAAAAAAAAAGCATCTATCCTGTGCTGGCAAATTTTCACTGCAAGCATAATGTGTATTACAAATGTGTGTTGAATTAGTGATATATTTCATTCATTTGTATTGAAATCATTGATGGAAAAATAGTCAAACTAAGGCATGTGAGAGATGCAGCTGAGGCTCTGCATTAGCCTGCAGGCTCACTTTCATAACCCAATGCATGTGTGTTTTATTGGATATGCATGCCCAAGTTATACCATTGTTTTGAAACAAAACTGAGCAAAGCAACACCAGTTCTGTTTTCTCTTTCTCAATCAACACCTCAACAGGAGACGTTATCAGTTTGATCAAAACATATCTGGTGATTTGTTTAGGGTTTGCATGTATTTGTAATGTGTGTCACGCTTGTGTCTTCAGACTTAGTTTATCAAATCTTCTTTCACCGGGTCTATGATACATGCAGATCCAAAGCTGATCAACAGAAAATTAACCAGCAACCAATTTGACAGTTAAATCTTTTGCATTTAAATCTGAAATGCCAAAGGTTTACCAGTTACAGCATGTCGGGTGTCAGTATTTACTGTTTCTTAGTCTTAAATGACAGTAAACCACCTTCAGGTTAGAATGAAGAAAGTGTCTGCATTGTGTGCCTCAGTTTGAAAGGTGTCCTGTGTGTCTGGGTCGTGCCTCCTGCTAGTTATGTGATCAATTAGACACCCGCTGCCAATGGATGAATCAAAGTGGGTCAGAGTGTCTCTGGAACACTTCGTTCCCTTTGGTTACACCCTCTCTTTTTACTTTTTTGTTTTTCAAATCTCCTCTCTTTACGCGCCTTTTTCTGGGTCTCATACACCTGCAAGCTGCTTTAGCCACTCGCCGATTGCCATTCAGATCACACAGTGTGATAAAATGTGCTCCTCTGTGTGGCTCGTCCTCTGCCGTCCTCACATCCCTCCTCCTCTTCCCCTTCCCTTGTTCCCATCACACTATTCAGGCGTGTCCGCTAGGCGAGATCATTGGTGATTCTCTCTCTGTCTGAAGCCCACAATGACCGGGTTTGTAACGGCTTTGAAGCTTTGGCACCAAGATCACCAGGACCAACGAGTTCAGAGCCTCGGCCTAGCCTGCCTCAGGACCGCATGACAGGGCCTGTCCTTTCACAGTGGACAGAGGAAGGATAGATGGGCTCATTTTCTTGATGGGCACTTGTTGAGGCCACAAAAACCATGCAAAGAGTGTTAACATTAACTGGAAAGCCAGCAAATATCTGGAGGGACAAGTAATATAAATCTTTTCCCCACATATTTCATTTGTCTTGATTAATCTGTCCACCAGGATCACCACTTCACACTCTGAGCTGTGCTCAGTTTGCCTTTATGTACCTGGATGGTATCTGTATTAATTTCTGCTGTCCAAACTGTCTCCAAAGAGTCACATTATTTAAGCAATTTCAATGTAAATGATTGGGATTAAAGTCACAGGTCTTGTTCTAAGGAAAAGAATTACATTTTCATTAGAGTTAAAGAGGCCTCTGCAAGCATATTTAGGCGGATCACATGGATATCTTCCAAAGTTTTACTCTCCTAAGTAACTGTATTCCTGCTTTGGGCTGTTGCAGACTGTTTCCTTACAGAGCCGAAGCAGCAGAATGGTAATACAAAGCAGAATGATACTACATTCATACACTGACTAAATTTACAGGCAAAAAGCTGGTTACTGAGAGCAGTTACTCACTGCCTGGTATGGCTGTGAGTAATCACATTTCTGCTCAACTCCCTGCTACAGTATTCCAGTAACTACGATGAACCGACTTTAAACTAAAGTACTTTAAAGGACAACTACAGTGATTTAGTTCTGCACGTGTAAAAGTTAATATCTCTCAAGACACAGATTTAAAGTCAAAAGCAATGCAACAGCTGAGTTATACTGTCCCCATCGCAAGCTCTAAACTGGATCCTACAACTCCCAAAATGCAACACAATAGCATCCTTTCATTCGACCCTCCCTGCCGATTTAATGTCCACATGTTTTAAACTCCACACCCCTGAGCTGTCCTAAAGTAGCTTTCTGTCTTTATGCACGTTTGTTGGATTAAGATTTTTTATTCTTAATCGTGGTTGAAAATAAGTAATTAGTTACCAATTTCTCTCTTTCAACAAATTTTTAAATGTAACCCAAACAGAATCGTTCTATACCCATGTGAAACAAAAAAGGCCAATTAGCTGTAGCTTGTATGAGTTTTGCAAGCTGACAACTTGTCAATTCCACTCATCATCTGCACAGTGATAAAAATGTTTTAGTCCTCTTTTCAGCAGTTTATTCTGGTCAGAAGTACATTTCTCTGAAATACCAAACATGCACTCAGAAAACACCAGAGATATCCTCCTTACCTCTTTTTTTTCTGTTTACTCTGTCCTGCTATTTTAGCTCTTCAAAGCCTAACCTCACTGTTGGCTTAGGTGGAGGAACCTAATATTTCTCAAGGGGTGTATGTGGTCTAAATAAATTACATTTTTCTTCTAAAAATGAGCCTACGTCAGCATAAAAACCAGCTAGTGAGCCAGCCTAAACTCTGGCTAACAGGTGAACGAGTTCATGCAGTCATAAATCACGTTGAAAACCGAACATAACCAGGAGGTACATTTTAATGACTGTGGATTTTTTTAATTAGTGTGGTTTGTCTCACATTGATGTCGTGGCAAATCTGTATCAAAGTTGTTGAAGAAAATTTTATTTTTAGTGACATTACTCTTGGTGTGGTTCGGTCTGAACAGTGTGGCTGCTCGGTGGTTTATAGGACAAGGTCAGGGGGGGCCACACTCTTCTAAGCATGTCGTATGTGAAGATGAGACACAGGAAGTATGTGTAAGTGTCAAAAGTCAAAGGTCATCCCTGCAGTGGTCTCTCAATCCTTCTCTTCCAGGCCCTCCAGAAGTTGGCAAATCAGTATCTAAAGAGGGAATGGCCAGACATGCAGACAGAAGAACAAGAAGATCACAGGTTAAACCATTTTAAAAATTCTGTCGTGTAATCGTGCAAACATTTGCCTTTTGTGGATAAAGCTTTGGAGGAAATTAGAGGCATTTGTTTTGATTCATTGGAATTCTCATATGGCATCTGTTCTCAACTTGTAACTTGGTCAGAAGAAACTAAATTACAGCCAAAAAAAAGTGAGTCTTGAGAGTTTAAAGGAGCATGTATGTGTTTTTGTTTGTGTTTGATTTAGGAACATTTACTGTGTATGGAGGGCATATTTGGAGGGCACAGTCCAGGTCACCCAGTCCAGAATCAGCGCCTGTGAAAACTACAAAATTCAGATTGCTGATCCTGCCAAGACGGTCAGACTGCAGAAGGAGCAGCAGCTGAGGAAGGTAAACAGGTCAAACTTACACTCTTCTCAGGTTTCTGTCACAACCGTCTCTGCAGCGCTGCTTCGCCAAAGGCTGTAAATCTCATGGAAGGAAAGACAATGTGTTTCGAAAGACAATGCGTTTTGAAACATGATACAACCAAATTCACAGTACAGTTGTTCTCCTCCACATTTTAATTTATTTTAGTCAAAAAACTGAACAGGAACGAAATATTTTTTTATGTACTTCATGTAGTTCATGTACTTCCTGTTAATCAACCGTCTTTCTCAAGCTGCCTGACTGTGGTGCTGATAAAATTCTGATTTTTGATGATAAGATACTCAAAATACAGATGAATGAAAACAACTTTGCTATGTTATCAGCGATATTGACATTCAAAATAAGTTATCACAAGTTGCACTAAATATTTTCCCCATAATGCCACATACTCCCTGACCCTCACTGACTCAGTCTGTCATTGCTGTGGGAAAAGAATGTGTTCAAAAAATGTTTTCAGCCGGATGTGGATTTCGGCTACATTGCAGTGTGTATATACAAGAATATGTTTTTTGAAACGCTCATTTTAATACATTTGTTCGACATTTGTTGTCTCACTCTCCCACTCTCACTCTTTCACCATGTCATTCATGCGTGTACTGCTACTGTGGCATGAGTTTTATACCCTGAGGACAAATGAAGAATCTATTTATCTGTCGAGCACAGTAATTAAAAAACAAGTGCTGCCAAGAAGCATTTGTTACCACATCTGAATGAGCTGCAAACATGTTCATTCTTGTGCAACATAAAAACTGTCAGCAGTAAAATTTAAAGCTTCATAACAGCATCTGCAATGTTTCCTGTCGATATTGAGGCCACAACACATTTGCGACCAAGCTGAAATGCAACTGGGCCATGACGAGGGCAGTTCCTGTGGACATTAGCGTAACACTCCCCGCTGACAGACATAATGACAATAATTATGAGGTTATAGTAGCAGAGGGAGACATAATCGTGCCCTTTGTCCTCTCGTCAGTGTCACTTCAGAATTATTTTCAGTGTAAACAACCAGTGTAATACTGATAATAGTGCAATAAACAGCTGCCAAGTAAATACATAATTCACAGCTACTCTCTTATCAATGAGAACTCAGCCCAGTATCTGACCCTCACTGGTTAGTGAGGCTGTAACTGGTCTGAAGGCCTCCTGATCATGGGGTCTGAGTCCACCTTGCTGAAATGTAACCAGCATTGCTCTCTGGTTTCTGCTGGCCACGTTCCTGCAGCCTACAATGCTGCTCTTGTTCAGACTCACCTTTCAGGCTCTTGTGTCGCACACAGCATTTAAGCTTTACTTCCCCATCGCCCTCTGTAGATACGACTCAGTAGGATTTGCATTTTCCAGTTGGTGCATTGGGGAGATGATAATTTGCATAATTATGACGTTCTCTCATGTCTTTCATTTTGTCCGTGTCCAATTTCATCATCCTCAGTGTATTGATCAGCTGACAGTGGTTCAAGCTGAGCTGCAGGAGTCGGTGAAGGAGCTGACGAAGAGCAGGAAGAAGTACCAGGAGGCTGAGACGATGGCACAGGCCGTCCGAGACAAGGCAGAGCTGGACGCCAAGTATGAAACAGATCACTGTCTCTGATAGATGATAGTCATGTTATTCCTACATTTATAATTAAAAGGTTAAGGTGGAAAAGTTTTTTCCTACAGCTGCCTGTTAAAAAGGAGAGACACGCACACACAAATCCACACATTCGGTCTGTAGGTTGCATCCTTTTTCTGCTGCAGTCATTGACACAATCTTCACTTCCTGCATGTGTGTTGTAAATTGTAATTGCCATCTCTAAATCAGGGTGTTTACATGTACTAAAGAAACCAGGTTATTTAGAGAAACTAGGTTAGGCAGGTAATCAGAGAACATGTTTACACCCACTGTAGTAACCTGGTTTTTGTAAATCTGTTACATGAAGCTTATCAGTAATCAGATTTCTCCCATATCCCAGCTTTCTTTCTGAAACTTATTATCTACATTTATTTTAACCACAGTAAAGATGGAAGACGTTATCGATAATTTTCTCTTATTTCATTCAGCTGTTACATTGTTAGACTCCCTTGTTGTGCACATTTCAGAGCCAACTAACTAACAAAACCAGTTACCCTCATAAATGCTTAAGAAATAAGTGTTCTTTAGAAGATACCCAGCTGTCTGTAATCTGCAGCCCTGAAGGAAGAAAGTTGCTTGTTGACATGTTGACTTTTGTCCTGACTGCTCATGTGTCTTTGTGACAAAGCTGTCTGTTGTTTAAAGCTTTATGCTGATTACAATCCTGCTAGTTTTTTTTTATAAGTAAATAATAAACGCACTCAGTAGGATTAATTGACTGATAAATAGGATTGATTGATAAGCTTACCGTAAATGTCAACTTGACAACATTAGCCTTTTATTTGAAGTCAGTTTTACATTTGAATTGTATCATTGACCCATACTGCAAGGATCCAGATATTAAGCCAAATCAAAATCATTATAGTCATAGTTATAAAATAAAACTATGTCTGAGGAATCCTCTCGTCTTTTCTTCTGTTCAGGTCCAAGTTAAGTCTCTTTCAGTCCAGATCCAGTCTTCAGAGGGCAAGCGTGAAGGTATGAGATCTTTGCATCCCAAAAAAATGCTTAATGTTTTTTCACATTTTGGCGCCTCAGTCAGTAATATGAACTTCTATATTTCAGCTGAAAGCCAAGAGAAGTGAATGTAACTCCAAAGCCACACATGCCAGAAACGACTACCTTCTCACACTAGCAGCCGCTAACGCTCACCAGCAGCGCTACTATGACACAGACCTGGTGGAGTGCCTCAAGGTGAGGATGTTTGCTCTGAATGAGTGGGTGGATGATGAGAGACAAACATGTGCTGCTGACATAGAAACACACTGTATATTTGTCTGCAGGTCTTAGATGGAAGAATCTATGAGCAGGTGAAAGATTACCTGGTGTCACTGTGTCAGACTGAGCTGGAAAGTTGCAAGACTGTCAACAACACCTTCAACCACCTCCTGAACAGCTCAAATGGGGTAAGTTGTATATTATCTTACCTAAATGGCACAGGTACCCATACATGCTCGAGCTACTGAATTTAGATCAAAATGAGCTTAATTAATTCTGAAAGAAGTGTTTTTACCAAAGATGCTCATCATACAAAGCAAAAATAAGTGTTTACACAACAGCAGATCAAAAATGTATCAAACTCCATTTAGCGCACTTTATTTTTTACAATCAGATAAATTACAATAATTTTTTTCCCATCCTTAAGTTCCTGACTCAAAAACTTTTAGTCGATCATCTTAAATTACACATATAACATGGCAAACAGTTGATTAGAATAATCTGATTCTAGAAAATAATGTGATGCTGTAAGCTACAAACAACAACAATCACAATTTTACAGCCAAGCTACAGAATGGAGGCTCTTCCATAACAAACCATCGTTACATGAATTAGCAAATAGCTGATTATAAACCACATAAGTGACAGACAGTACTGTCCAATAATGAGAAGCTGTTTTGTCAAAGTCATTGATGTACTGCTCTTTGCTAATTAGAGAGATTGATTAAGAATAAATGTCAGCATTAAACAGATTTGTGTATTCAGTCAGAACTGATGCTTCCTAGTAGTTTTCATTCTTCATGCTAACAGTGTAGAGTCCAGCTTTCATAAATGAGGGCAGCGCTGCAACACTCGCAGGCTGAGGAGGAGAAAACACAGCTGAATTCAGTATAAATAAGATCTGCATTTGATCAGGTTTAATTTAGATCTGTTAAATTTTACAGAGCCTCAGGATGGATCTGTAATCCATCAGTATCACTCAGTATCTTTGTGATTGTAGGAAGAGTTGAACTCTCCTGCCTCACCATCTGCTAATTAATTGAAAGGTTTGAGTTTCCTCGGCGCTCCTCGGTTACAGGCTCTTGAGCCGCCGTCGGCTTCTTTCGTTCTGGTTTGTTTGGGTCGTCTTGCATGTCTGGAGCTGCAGTGGCATTTTGTTTCTGCTGTCACCTGGATATGAAGAGAGCTTTTCAACTGAGCTTACATTGCTCATAATGCCCTTCCTGTGTCAACACAACTCTCCTGAAACAGATTTTATATGGGATTTGTTTGTTGTTACAATTTAATTTGACCAGATTAAGTTCTCATGAATTCTTTATAATGTTTTTTTGTGGTCCATGTGTAGTTTCAGGATCTGTTTTCCTGTGCAGCATTTAAAAATCTGGGAAATCTGAATAAATGCTTCACTTTTGGTTCTGCTGCTTTAAAAGGAGCATCAGATGTTCTAATATTTCAAAGCAGTGCGTGAATGTTTCTCTCATGATAATAACACCTTCATGCTTTAATGTGATCAGTTTAGGATTAGGATTATCAGGCACTTTATATTGTTTTTTAAATTTGATACGCCTCCAGTTTCACTTCAGGAAGTATCATCTGATAAAACCACAGAAGTGTGTGTTCTGTTCTCATCTGTACTGGTCCAGTTTTTCACATTATCAGGAGGACAAGACGCAAAATACCGTCTGTCCTTGTAAAGTTATTCTGATGTAATTTGAGAAAGTATTACAAACTTACTGTTGAGTAGCTACAACAGAACATATGCTACTAAAAAGAGGATAAGAAAAATGTGCATAAAACTAACAAATACATAATTAATAACAGAGTTATCATAAATAACTTCAGGACAATTATAACAATACAAATGATAAAGCTTACATGCCAGAGCTGTGCAAAAATGCATACAGGGTGCAAACAGTTATGATGGTGTAAAGCTAAAACAAAAAGAAAGCGTTTTGGCACAAATTAATTATGTTTTTATCTTCTCCTTTAAAACACACAAATGCAGATACTGAGGGAGTTTCACCAGCAGCTTTTTGTACAGAAGAACCTCATTTTTCAGCCAGCGCCAGAGTTCTCGTTCCAGCCCATGGACACCGACACGGTAAATCCTAATGTTTATTTCTAAATTTATAAAACGTCACATGTAAAGCTCTCCTTGTGTCTTTCTTTTTGACATTTTCCCCAGACTTCATTTTAAAATGGACGTTTGTATCTTTTGTTGCTCAGTGTCAAAGTGTTTTTCGTACATTGTCTATGATGTATGAGACAGATGAAGCAGAATAAGTTCCTCATTTCTGTGCAGCAGAAGTTTTAAGTGAAAATTGAAATTTTCTGTGAAATACTCTGGAACTCTGAGCTTTGTTACAGTAGTTATCAGATTGTATTTATGTCCTAACACACTTTATGGAAACAAATATCCATGGAGTTTATGGGTACATTTATATTTATCTCAGATGTTTGTATTTTTTGTGTTTCAACTTGATCCAAACTCACCAGTCTCTTCCAGCACAGAGACAATTTAAACAAGTTGCATCATAGCAATCTAATAATAACCTCACAACAGGATATGAACTTTGACCAGAACAGACAGTCCATCTTCTGTTTGAATCACTACCTGAAGTGTTGATTACAGTCATAATAAATTATTGTGGCTGGATCATATGCGGTCAGGCCGTGTTCAGACAAACATTATCGCTGCTCTACTGCTGTGCAAACACAGAGAGCCACCGGAAAAATAACCAGGTTGTCTGGCAAAAAGATTAAATCTGAAAGAAAACACAGCACAAACGTCATCTGATGCATAAAGGACGTAATTCTTCCTGTTTACTTCATGATTACCTCTCGATAACTTTCCAGAGTTTTAGAAGCTCCCTCATAAACACTGAAACATCTGTTGAGTATTTGGCATCTGATAAATGTTCAGATTCATGAATCATTATAAAAACCGGACTATCTGGATGGTTTGTTATTGTGTTTCCCAGCAGTACCTGAACCAACACAGACCCACCTGTGAACCCCATTGAATTTCTTTTTATACTGTGCTGTTGTTTCTGATTTGCACTCATAACAACTTTCAAAACTAAGCCACCTGACTCATGAGTCCTTATTGAAGCGCGGCCTGTTGTTCACACCTGTTCATGAAGCCCATAGTGTCGCATGAACTGGAGTCTATTTCAGACAGCTTTCCACCCAAACTGGTCATTTATAGCTTCTCTTTTTTGCCCCCTTTTTTTATAAAACAAACATGAAATATCAGCATACAAGTCGACTTCAGTCCAAAAATATTTTACTATCAGCAGTGAGACCTCGATGTGCAAATCTGCCAGTGGTTTATTGATGGCTGCGGCATGTATGAATGTGATGCATTGCAGTCGATGTCACACATACTTCTATCCCAGCCGCACTAGTCCATTGCCCAACTCCGCCGGTCCTCCTTTGCACTGGCCCTCTGCTCCTCTGGACAACACTGGACAATTTGTTCAAACTGCAAACGCTGGCGTTGTTTTCATTGGAAGTCAAACAAGCAGCAGCCTGTTCCTAAAGAAAACATTAGTGGTGGAGAGCCTCCCCTCCCCTCGCCTCCCCTCCCTCCCCCCCATACCACTTGCACCAGACAGAGGGATCCGGTAAGGAATAGAGCTGAACCGGGAGGGAGGGGCAGGAGGAAGGCCGGGCCCTGTGAACGGCCCAGCTGTGAAAAGGAGGCATTGTGAGTGGGCCTCATCAGAGTGCACTGACCCTCCCCACCCCGGCCTTTTCCCTCCAAACACACACACACACACACATGCACACAAACTGCTGCTGTCATGTGAAAACCTCCTAACTTAAATTTTAAGGATTTTTTTTTTAACTTAATAAATAAAGAAAAGTCTAATCGGAAACACTGAAATTAAATTAAGTGATGTGAGGTTCTGATTAGACTCATCCACATGCATTCATCAATGAAATGAAGCTGAGGACTTTGCAGTAAAAAGAGATTCTTTTCCCTCCCTCTTACATAACTGAGAGCTGAGAGCCAGCTGGGACTGAAATTTTTGGGTCTATAAATGTAAGACGTATATGCTTTTTGGATGATGTACTTCTCAAATGCAGACATCAGATTTGACCTGAATGAACAGTGATGCTGCTGAGACAGATGATCCATTCCAACTCTACCCCATGTGTATATTTTTCCTACAAAGCACTTCTTAAAGAAGGCCCATATATTGTATAAAATGCAGGTTGCCACATGGATGAAACAAAAATGCTAAACATAACTTGCTCTGGTTAAGTGGTGACATTTGGGAAAATTTAAGTTACTCTAAAATATCCAACTGTCTCGTCTCCCTGCGTGTTTGTAGGTGATGCAGCTGCAGAAAGAGAGTGGAACGGCGGAGGAGCACAGCCTGGATAAAGAGGCGAGGAAGTGGGCGAGCCGCGTGGCCCGAGAATACAAGAGCATCATCCACACCCAGAGGGTGAGAACCAGATCGAACCGAGAATGAGATATTGTTGTGGGCAGGTTTCAGGAAGTAGACACTGCCACCACACAGAGGTCACTCAGCAAAACTTCCACTTTTATTTACAAAGTCTTCCCCTTTCTACAGCAAAAAAGGATCTGAGGCTAAGAGAGAAATACCTGTTGCTCCATTTCACAGGGTGGATTGTACAACAGAGACAAACACACCCAACTGACAGATTTGATGTTGGAAATTTTGACCATTGTAACACACAGATGAATCTCTTTTCTCTGTCTTTGCACACTAAGACTGTGTTTGTACTCAGCAAAAAGTCAAGGTTTTGGAATAAATGTACAAACACATTTCTTTCATTCTGGCTTTGTTGTGCAAACAGGAAAATTTGACCTTTAAAAAAAACCGCCTGTGAATTTCTCCGGAAATACACAGATTTTTGAAGATTATTTGATTTCATGTGAATATTGCAGGTTTTTTTCTGTGCTCCTGAAAATACCTGCTGGTAATCTTGGCAAATTGACTCTGTCGAAAATATGCTGAATTAGCTATCAGTCATTATCCTGTTGTACAGAAAACTCTGTGGATTCATTTGTTATCAAAGAAATTGTTAAAACGTAATGACTCTCAAGCAAGTTCTTGAGTCACATGAGGTGTCTTCTTTTTTCTTTTTAAATGGGTTTATGGATGTTTTTTTGTGTCAGACATAAGTGTATGTATATTATCCTTTGGAGGTGTGGGTCAGGTTAAAGAGGTAACTTCCAGTAAATGACAAACAAATGTCTTTCCACTAAACTTTGAACTTTTCCATAAGCCAATGAGGAAAAGCAGTTATATAATCATAAAGCCTTGAAGTCATAAAATTACTTACGAGGTGTCAAGAAAATGTGACGAAGCATTCGACCAAGGACACGAGTTCATCATCGCCCCCTCACACTGATCTCTTGTCCTGGTTTGAAGTGAAAGTCAGGTGACAGTCGTCCAGAATCAGAAGGTTTAGTGTTTCCATGAAGCAGGAAATGAGTCCAGTAAAGCTCAGTCAAATGTCCTCAATTAGTGGCTTTATTGTTCCACAGTTTCCATCTTGTTTCTCTTTCTTTCCTCTTTCTGTAATTTGAATGATTGTTGTATTTTGTTACTTGTTGTCAGCGGGAGTTTGATCTTCCTCTCGCGGTTTGTTTCAGGCTCTGGAGGAATTTGGAGGCCAAGAATCCTCAGAGCTGAACAACAGTGAGCTGGAGACCAAGATGGAGGTGGCCAGGCAGAGTCTACGGAGGGCAGAGGTAATGTGTGTGTGAGTGTGTGTGTGTGTGTGCATATGCATGTATGTGTGTGAGTGTTTATTACAGAATGACATCCAGTATTTTATTACTTTAAGAAGCTCCAGTACTCCCCCTACTGGTTAAAAAGGTAAAATCACACACAAGTGCTTTACCACATTGTTATACTTATGCAATGTAGCGCTGTAAGGATTAGTCAGTTCATTGATTAGTTGATCAGTAGAAAATCATTTGGTTCAGTGTCAAGCCAAACAGTCAATTATATGAATTTTTTTTATTGGAATGTTGACCCGACAAAAGGTTTTTAAAAGAACAAATGATCAACCAATTGATTGAGAATTAAGTTGTTTCATTAATCATTAACATGGATAATCTTTAGATAAGCTTTAAAGCAGTTTATTATCAGTAATTTTATCCTTCTGGCTGACTGAGGCATTAAGGGCTTAATTCAGGTTAAGAAGCTGTTACACACCTGCAAGAATAAAATTCAGCTCTAAAAATTTGTAATTGTGATGTTTTTAGTCAGATGAACTGAGTGACCAGCAGATCATTTTTATTTATTTTTTAATTATTTTATATTTTGTCATCCACATTTGTTAATCAGCGTGTTTTCATGTCCGTGACAGACGGTGAAAGTGAAAGCAGAGGCTCGTCTCGACTTGCTGAGGCAGGCAGGCGTTGCTGTTGAAACGTGGCTGAAGAGCGCCATGAACCAGGTGATGGAGGAGCTGGAGAACGAGCGCTGGAACAACCTCAGTACCCATGATCCTTCACTCTCTGTAAGTGCACTAATGCATAAATACTTCTTTTTACATTGTATTTAAATTGATTATCGAGTCCCCTTAGAATTAATATAAATGAGAAAAGTTCTGTTAGATAAGGATCTTTTGTTGCTCTTTTCACCTCCAGCTGTTTCTCTCAAACTAACATCTGTCATATTTCTGTAGGGAACAGCAGATCTGGAGCGAGAGGACGAGGAGGAGATGGAGGACAGCGGTGAAGTGTTGGACGACAGCAGCTCCAGCCCCTCCAGCACCTTGAAAAACTACCCCCTCACCTGCAAAGTACTTTACTCCTACAAGGTACCAACAGAACACAAACTTCTGCCTCCTGTGTTTATCTTTGGTCTTCAGTGCACCTGCCACTGTTTTTTAGTCGAGACATTTTAGGTTTTTATGGATTAACTCAAGCAGAACAATACACAGCAATAAAGCAATGAAGCAGCAATTTGATGATAACAGCCACTATATAAAACTAAATAAACAGTATTACCTGCCATATTTTGCACTCAGCAGCCATGTAGAGTTGCATCAAGGACCAAACCACAATTAGTTCAATGTAAACACATTTTGAAATTTTATCCAGTAAATGTTAAAAACTCTCATTAAGATGATAATTGTAAAAATATGAATATCACATTGTTAAAAAAATACTAGTAAATGTGCTTATATTCATTACTTTTTCACCCTCATAGTGTTTTATCACATTATTTTTTTCTATTTGTGTCACTGAAGTCAAACTGATCTGCTTCCTTGTTTCCAGGCGTCTCAGCCTGATGAATTGACCATTGAGGAGCAGGAAATCTTGGAGGTCATTGATGATGGAGACATGGAGGACTGGGTAAAGGTACGAATCACCACATTTAAACTGTTTGTAGACACATATTCCTGCTCTTTCAACTGAAATTATTTTGATTTTTGAAAGATGTTTGATTTGAATTCCCACAAGGACCTTTTGACTTGTCATCATCATGAGTGTTTATTTTCTACGTTTCCAGGCCAGAAACCGCAGTGGACAGGTAGGCTACGTCCCAGAGAAATATTTGCAGCTGCCTTCCTCCAACAGCCTAATGAGCATGCTGCAGGCTCTGGCCGCTCTGGACGCCAGATCCCATTCCTCCAGCAACTCCACTGAACCTGAAACTGAACTACCAACTGGCTCCGTTAACGGAGACTCCAGCGGTGAGGAGCCAAAACAAATGCTCGCATGGCCAGTTTTTTTTTGTTGTGTCTGCTGAATTTGTCTGATGACTGACCTCTAAACCTTCCCTTCTCTGCTTCAGTGTCATTCGCGAAGGCTCTTTACGACTACGCCGGACAAACGGACGACGAGCTGTCGTTTCCAGAAGGCGCCATCATCCGCATCCTGAGCAGAGAGACACACGAGGATGATGGTTTCTGGGAGGGGGAGTTCAACGGCGTTGTCGGCGTTTTCCCTGCAGTTCTGGTGGAGGATCTCACCTGTGCCAGCGAGAACGGAGATGGACAAAGAGACGGCAGTGCACAGGTGAGTTAATGCCCATTTAAATTAAAACATGAGAAAAAACAGAGTTTTTTGACCGTTATGATGAATGTTCATGTCCTGACAGTGTCTCAACTGTAACCCATGATAATGGTCGTATGTTTGATAATGATGAAATTATTTCATTTTTTTGAGGCCACAACAGAATTTTTGCACGAGATATTTAAGATATTTTTAAAATAACTTTCTCTTGCATCTCCATCATTTCACTTGCAATTCAAAATCTCAGTTTTCTTTAAAATTTTGGTGCATTATTATGAGTTTCTTGAGGCCTCTGTAAGCTACTGATTCATACAAGTTGATAAGGTTAAAAGCAGGAACAAATGTGCAAAACTAAGAGTTTTTCACCAGTAAGGATTCATTTTATACTCTGTAAGGTTTGATAAATACAGTCTAAGTTCATGTATGTTAACATTTTATACATTGTACTTTGTACATTGTCACTGTTGAAATAAATGATTTCTGCTTAATGTTTTAAAGGCTTCCCCCTCCCCTTTGGCCCAGAGTGACAGGTCCCCTCGCAGTCCCTTCCAGCCAGGGCCCCTCCACAGCAGCCCCCTTCAGACGCCCACCATGTCCTCCCCTCAGTCGAGTCCCTGCAGCGCCACAGCCTCTCCCATTGGCCGACCACCCTCCTATCACAATGGACATCACAGGCCGCCACCAGCGCCACACAAAAGCCCCTCACAGAGTAAGTTTATCGATTTGTCTGTATTTAAGTATTCGAGTGAAATCTGAATGGTGGTGACAGCTGGTGTGACTTTGTGTTTAGAAGGAAAAAGTAATTTAACTGTTAGTGATGAAGATGATCTGTGTCTGTTCAGGTCCAGCCCAAGGCTCCCCGCAACCTCCCAAATACCCAGAGAGCGGCTCCATTCGACCTGTGAGTAAACTCTTCTTCTGTGTCTTTATGTGTTTGGTTTGCTCAGTGATGAAGTGACAACCTGCCAGTGTGAACTTGTCATTTCACTCATAGCGAGCTGGAAAAGGCTCCATTATTTCTGTTCACGGGTCTCTGGGCGAACTGATGCATGTGTGAAACAAATGATGAGACCTTTTGTGACTTCAGAACAAACTGAATGAAATTGATGAATTCACTCAAAGTTAAAAGATAAATCCACTGTTGTCGAGTTCAAAGTGATTTAACCAAACTGCTTCTCATCTCTGCTCGAGGCTAAAACTCACAGCTGCATCAGCCGCCTCTACCATAACATAAGTAAACCTGAATCTTTACACAAAGTTAAAAGCAGTTCTCCTTTTATGAAAAACTATGTAGAGATGTGGTCAGAGTTGTAAGTAATTAATCAAAAAACATCCTTTAATAATTTGGTCACAAATGGTCAGAAAACAGTGAAAAGTGTCAGTCAGATACAGTTTTTTTGTACTTTTCTTGTTAAATCTTCCTGTATGTGTTCTTGCTTCTTCACGCACAAACACTTATTAAGTGTATCTGTATTCTAACGGAGTCTCTGATTGATGGATGTCTGCAGGTCCGTGCTGCTCCTCCGCCCCCTAAGCAGCATCCTCGTGGGCAGGTGAAGCGGCGGGAAGAAGTAGAGATCACACTGGTGTGACGGCGGCACCCTGGTGGTGGCGACTCTGTTCAAACCAGCTGGGACTTGGCGGCTCTGTGCCTGGAAACGCGCTCCCAAGGGAAACCCGAGGAAACTTAAACCCCCCTGAAGAAGCCTGGAGGCCAGGAGAGGCCCTTCACTTCGTCCTGATGTCTTTCCACACAACACCTGAGAGGGTTCGTGTGCTGGGGAGGAATATTGTGCCTTTCTCTTAACTGTAATTTCCTCTCATGTTCAGTTTCATTTCTCACAGTTCCTTATCAATTTGTCTCCTATTTGACAGATAAATAGGGACAAAATTGCATTTTTTTTATTTATACACCTATATTGTTCATATCTTCTAAATGGATATGAGTTATTATCAGTCCTGACAAAATATATTGATAGGTGACAGAATTTTGAGGTAATTGGTTTGTGGAAACACACTGTTCAAGCCCTGTTCCTGCTCTTTTCTATCTGTCACAACGCTGATAAGAGCGATTTAATTTTCTAATCTAACCTCCTACAAGCATGTTTTCCGAAATCGCGAACATCAATTCTTACAGCTACATTGATTGGATCAAGATCAATAACTTGGAATCATTAGATAAGAAGTCATAATCATGAGACTGTGACTGTAACGTTCTTTCATACCTGTTTATCAATACCATATCATTATTAGTATATTAATAATGATTCTGTTGTCTCACGATATCACTCGCTGTGCAGCTCCCTCGATCTTCTCCACAAGTTTTTTACTTTAATTGGATTTCTTCTATGCAACAACGTCACACTCGGCAGGACGTCACACATGTTGTGAACGTGTATCGTCAACATAAGAAAAAAAAGAAAACCAAAAGCCTGGTTGTCTCCACACTCGATCAAAACGCCAGCAGGGACGAGGCTGGTCCTCTCCCCGAACACGAGTAACTGAACATGGTTACTTTAACAAGGGAAAAGTGGCAATTTTAGTTGAGTGATTGTTATGTCAGTAGGGAGAATCTCCTAGAAAAGTTGTTTGATCAAAATAATGGATTCTTTACCTTTTTATTGATTGATTTTTTTTTATTATTTTTTTTTTAAAAACCCTGCTTCCTTTGTTAGTTTTCTTTGCACCAAATGCGAAGAATTCCTAGAGGGAGAGACGTAGTGCGTTCATTCAGAGTCTAACCTTTTTTTTTTTTTTTTCCTCTTTTGTGTTGTAAAAATTAAAGATCTAGAAATGGTATTATGAAACTAACGTAGCCAGTGAAGGTCGCTGGCGTGAGCGGTGGTTTGTTGAGGAGGAGGTTGCAGTTGGTGACAGTTTACACTGAGGTAATGTGCAGTTTAAACATACCTTTATTTTTAAGGAGGAAACCATCCTGAGCTGCTAGCTGTCCTGTTTAAAAAAAAAAAAGAAAAGAAAAATCTATACTGTCATAGTGAAGCACTTTTTGATGTCTTCTTATTCCTTTTCAGTATTGTGGATGCTACGTTGTTTGTTCAATATTTCTTGTTTGACGTTTTGTTTACCAGCTGTATTGGTAAGAATTATTTTCCTTTATCAACTCTTGCGTTATTTAGCCTTAAATAGCCATTGTAGTGTCTTTAATTGAGATTGAGATATGACCTTTTTGATCGTATTGTTCGTAAAATACCAATAGTTTACAGAGAGCTTGGAGATGGATATCTGTACAAATAATAGCACAGCTTTTTTTTTCCTTTTTGTTTATCTTTTTTTGTTAGAATTAGGATTAAAAAAACGTTTTAAAACCTTAGTTCAATTTGATCAGAGGAAAAGAGATATCTGTCAGCCATGTTGCTGTGTTCTCATTGATCTCCTTGAGATCTGAATGACATCAAACTTATTTTTGAAGTTTGTATTTACCCTGTTGTATTGAAAAACAAAAAGATAGTCGTCAGACTGAAGTCTCTTTTCCCAATAGAGAAGTTTTTGTTAACTTGCTACTGGTCCTGATTTCCATGTAAAGTCTGAATCTGAAATTCAGTGACAAACTGCCCACATTTTACATTGTAAGCTCCGGAGAGACTGTTGAGCGTCATATTTACACACCAGTGGATGTTTAACTGTATTTATTGTGTACAAATAAATGTGAAATAAAGATAGCTTGAATAAAATAAAACAAACAAGTCTCCATTTTTATTTTTGCACTTTAAAAACTGATTTCTTTTTTGTTTTGATGCTCTCCGTTGACTTGACTTGTGCGTGTATGAAAGACATAAATATAAGAAGAGCGCCCTCCTACTGTCCGTATTAATATTACATGCAGACGTCGTTCATCGCGCATCTCTTCTCATTGACAAATGTGGAGTTTGGGTCCATGAGAACTGCAGTTTTTGTCTTCAAGCTATTTGTTTTAAGTCATTTGTAGATTATTCGACTTTGAGTCGGTAAAAAACGAACACTGTATCACAAAACAACTATAAAACAGCTAATAATAAATCGATCTCTGTGGCTCATTTTAAATTAAATGGCTGAAGTCAAAAGAAGAATTCATATTTATTTCTAAATATTTGACCTAAAGCGAAGCAGCAGTTAAATATTTATTATTATAATGGGAATAAAATGGCGCCTGGTGATTGTGTGGGTAATGAAAACAGTTACATTAAGATCAATAGAGCCGATCAAGATAAACATACAAACGATCACCCTGATGACAGTGAACGCATCGCAGTGGCCAGAAATTAAACTGATCATCAGAGACTCGTTTGTTTACATTGACTTCTTAACCGCAACTCGTTATCAATTTCCAAATAATGCAAAGCACAACTTCCTGCCAGAGCTTTTAAAGTAAATTACATGTGGGGGTTTCAAAATAATAAAGCTTATAAATAAAACGTGTGTCTACAGAAATGGTATATATATATAAAAAATGCAATGAATCTATCGTTAAGGTATTTTAGTGCTTATGTCCTGTATGATTTTGGTGTGTTAAACATAAACACCGCCATATTAACTTTATAATGTGCATGTTTAGTATACTCTGTTATCGTCCAAAAGAGTATTTTATTCCAAAACAATCAGTCTACTGTCCTAGAAATGATATTGTTTTAATTTTAAACTAAAATCCTCACACATCCGGTTTCCGAGTAGCTAACTCCGGCTAGCTTCACCGCAAAGACTTCTGGGCCATTATTTTCTTTGCCGCTTTGCATTGTGGATCATCATCAAGGCTCTTGCTTCTCTTTACTTCAAGGATGTGCAAGTCAAACAAAAAAATTATATTTAAAAAGAAAGACACTCAATAATACAAATACAGTT
>JAQMCX010000013.1:3215943-3236710 GCA_029814765.1 Acanthurus leucopareius
CTTTACTTCAAGGATGTGCAAGTCAAACAAAAAAATTATATTTAAAAAGAAAGACACTCAATAATACAAATACAGTTTAGACAATATTTCCTGTAAAATTCCTCAAATTTCCTTTAAGTTTGACCCGAATGTGACCTTTTTAAAATTGACTTGTTCAGTTTTGTCCTTACTAGCTTAAATGCTACGTCAATAATTGAAAATTAACATAAAAATATAGGTTTGCTATTTACTTTTTTAAATTTGTTTTCTCCTTTGCACATAAATGAATAAAACTTAGAGTATAATTAGGCCAATATAGTTGTATTTACTTCTTAATGTGTGTTTATTTTTTGCTTTCGCGTTGCATTTATGTTGTTACTCATTGAATTAAGTTTTCTATAATCAAACTTTCCAATATTTAATTATATATTTCAAATGAATAACGACTGCATACACAATGCAAAAATCTAAGGATGGGCCAAAAAAAATTGAACAAAAACTAAAAAAAAAAAAAAAGATGATAGTAATATAATAGCGAAACTGAAGAGAAATATAATATAAAAAATTAAAAACCGCAACCTAACACATGTCGACAATCTACTTGGAGTCTGTTAAACGTAAACCAAAAGGGTAATCTTTACAGTGACCTCTGCTGGCAGTGATAAGATAAAGATAAAGATAAAGATTCCTGAGATAAAGTATCTTGATAAAATGTATTTTCACTCTCACTCCATTTATTTGAAAGCCTTAGTTGGTTTTATAATATATAACAATATACTTTAAAATAGGGGAAATGTGATTGATTGTATTAACAACTTAAAATATAATTCACACGTGGTATATTAATAAAATTAAACACAACTAATATGTTATTTTATATCAGCTTACTTATTCAAAGCAACATTTTCTGCCTGTCTTGTCAGGAGGAAAACCACAGGTACAACAAAAAGAATAAATAAATTAACATAAATTAGATTTCAAACTGTGGATTAAAATACATTACACGCTTTATTTTGTTAACACCGGAAGTATTATATTTTATTCCGGCTGGCTTGACACTGGTGTGGAAAAGATGGCTGCTTCGGCGGCAACGGCGAGTTCTTCCCCCGGTTTGTGTCCAAATTACGCCGTGATTTGCTCCTTCCTGGAGCGTTACGGAGCGTTGTTGGACTTACCGGAGCTCACCTTTCCTCAGCTGGAGAGATATCTGCAGGACACATCCTCAGGTAGGGTAGAAAAACACCCAGCTGCTCACGGGAGGAGGAGAGACTTCACCATTGCATTAATGATAATGGTACCGTGCTAGCAGGCTAGCAGCTACGTTTGCTAGTCGTGTGTTATTGTGTGGTTTTCTAACCTTCATGTTTACTTAAATAGAAGTTAATTATGTCTCGGAGCTGCCGTTCGAAGTGGAAAATGTGTTTATGTTTTAAATATTAATTATTAAGGTGCGAGCCTGCCGAATTAATCGAGGTTTTCTCTCACTTTGTGGCTTTTGAATAGGGCTTAATTTTTTTTCCAAGCAGCCTTTATCTGCTCTTGTAACGTTACTCGTAACACAACACAGTCAGAAATGTGTGATGATAACAGTGTTTGCGAGGCAATAAAGACTATTATAATTCATGCAATACATTGTTTATTTTGATGGTGGATTTTTGAAGGTGTCATTGTGTGCGACGGGCAGGCAATTGTGCACTTTATTTACAGTTAAAATATTTTGCCAGGTAGTGGTTCGCACAGCTTCTGTCAGAACACCCGCAAGTGCGAAAGTTTCCGGTCGAATCTTTCAAAATAAAGCGTTTTGGCACTCTTTACCTGATACCGCCATTTGATAATAGAAAGTTATTTCATCGTTTTGTGTTGAATTAGCCTTAAAAACATAGTTGCTTTATCTTGACCGGAGTTTCAGCGCGTATATTCCCAGTGATTAGTCTGCATTCACGTGTATTTTCATGTTGCGTAGACCTACTTCCGTTTACGTTTGTTATTACGGTTAACTTGACTAATTTTTTTAAATGAGCTGGGTCGCTCTGCGCAGGCGCAACACCGTCCGAAGGCTTCCTGATTGTGATATTTCTCGCCTCACATTGACGACTTTTCTGTATAAATAAACTCAGCCGTGGTGTGTTTTACACATTGCGTTTTTTTATTTAAATGTTAAAAACGACCTCACAACCACATTTTTTTCGGTGGCCATCTTAGATCATACTACACTGTTTGCAGAGACTGTGATGAAAAGTATACATATGTATATTTTAATTAATAATGTTTATGTAGTTTGCGAATCGTCAAGACTTTAGGGACACATTGAGTAACATCTCATGCGTTAATCCTCAGAAGGTTTTCTTTGAAGTATTTCTAATTCTCTATGATATGTATATTTGATTATTATTTTAGTATCAATGCTCTCTGTTCTCTAATTTCACACGCTTTTACTGTAAACTTGATACTTCCTGTATCCGTTTTAAATTTAAGGCCATCTGTATTTCTATTACACAGAATCCCCCAAGTTTCCTGCATTTAAAATATTTTTTTAAACCTTTGCAGGACATATGTAGATAAAAAATTAATGAAGCTGGGCGACAAAGGAGTGCATTAAATGAATGACTCAAAGTTTCAAACCCCCTTGTTATTCTTCTGAGTTGCAGTTAAATATTCAATAATCATCATCACATTTAGCTGTAAAAGCTTAAACATTAACATCCTCACAAATTAGCTTGATAAAAAACAGAGCAGTTACACATGGAGTCTATCCTGCTCTGACCTCCTCATATTACAAACTTCACCCTCTTCAAAACAAACACCGTATATACTTTTTTTAGAGTCAGGGTTTGTTGTAGCGCTCACACAGACGTTTACTGACGGCATCGAGTCCTGTGAGCTTTCATATAATTATAACTGTGATGTTGCTGTCCATGGTGCTAAATACGGTTCTGAGTGTGAGAGTACTTTTTGTTGTAATGAATTAAAAAAAATAGTGTTTTGGCTTTTCTTACCACGTTTAAACAGGAAAAGCTTATGTTATTAAATTATGGAGTAATATGTAAAGTGAGGAGGGGCTTAGGGTCAGAAATGGAGGTTGTTTAGAATAAACTGGTGTTATTAGTATCAGTATTATGTCCATATTTCTGATCATGTTACCTCTAAAACTGAAATAGTGTGTAAATTTATTGTTTATTTTGGTAGAAACGGGAGCCCAAAGTATGTACACAAATGTGACCAAATAGTTCTCATTAGAATATTAATGTGCACTGAAATGTTGGTTCAATAACAAAAGAAAATAAAAAATATTTCAGGACTTGGATCATGACAGTCTCCTACAAGTTATCCTTTATTTAATACATGCCTTAGATAAACAAGTTTTGTGTAAAATGGTATTTTTGAGACTTTTTGTGAGTGACTGAGTGACAACACGCTCTTTCTCATCTCTCCTCAGTTCCAAAGCTGCTGGCTGATCTTCACGTCAAGTTACTGAGGAAAATCGGCAAATCCGTGTCAGCAGACAGATGGGAAAAGTATCTAGTAAAGGTAAACGTAGAGTTTTCATATTTACTTTACTCATAATGCAAATGTATTACGGTTTTATAAAATAACATCAGATTTTTTGCTTTTCAGTTTTATAGCATTTGATTCAAAATAGTTAAAGAAGAAATTAATGAGACCATCAAGTGTAAGACTTAATTAATTGATTTTCAATTATGTTTATGTAATGTTTGACCTCTTGGGAGCAGCAAAACAAGCTGTAAAGAAATCTGAGCTTTGATCACATTATGAAGAATTGTGAGCTTATTTGCTAATAATTGTCTGTTTAGACACAAAAAAACATTAGCATTCACCTAAAAGTCGTGTTTTGTGGCCAACCAATAAATTTAAGTCCACTATTTACTCTTCTCAGATAAAAATCATAATAAAAAAACTATGTTATTGTAAAAAGCCATATTTATAATCATGCATAAAAGGACTTTATCATTTTATTTTGTCAGCCAGAACGGTTGAGAGTCTGAATGAATAAATGTGTCAGGCTTTATGAGAGAGTCAAGTTAGTTCATGTGTTAATTAAATGGTGACACATCTGGTTTTCCGTGCAGGTATGCCAAGAGTTCAACACGACGTGGGCATGGGAACTCGAACAGAAAGGATACAAGGAGATGCCGACGGAGTGCAAGGCGGGGATACTTAAGGTGAGCGCAGTGTTCTTGTTTTTTTACAAAACAGTCTGTTTTCTTCACACATTTACCTGTTTTTCTAATTTCAGCTGCAAAGAAAAGAGTTGAGAGAAAGAGGCAGTGGTGTGACATCAGAGAAATAATTTTTTACAGTGTATTTTCATGTTATTGTAGAAAAAGCACACGTGTAATTTATCACATCAATGATAGCTTAAGACAATGCCAGGCTTTGTTCAAGATGAGTCAGATTTTCTGTAAAGTTCACTGTTTTACCCTCCTATGTTTGATTTCAGTCTGTGAGTTGTGAGTGAAATTCATCCAATATAGAGACCCAAAATATTCCAGCAATGGTAGAAAATAGTTGAGTGCTGCATGTAGAGTAATTGATGATAGCAAAACCACAATGCAATGTATCATATTTAGTTGATGTGACAATGAAAGATTCATCTGGAACATTTTGCTGTTGCACACTGGAAGACAAACTATGAAACAGAGACACTGTGTCTAAATTTCTTCAACTCTAGTTTTGCATTAGTTGTTATAGATTATTTTTGGAGGGTTTTTTTCCTTAATATAAAAGTTTTTGTGGTAAGAATATATAAATAACCTGCATACAGACTGCTGTCTTGAAGCACAGGGGAAAGTATGAATCCTCCTTGTGTGTATTATCCACAATAATTGTGTTTACGTTAGATGTTACATTCTCCTCCAAACAAATCAAAATAATTCTTCAGAGAACATCTTTTGATAGATTCTGTGGCTCTTTGTAACATTATGTGCCTTTTCTTCTTTCCCCAGTATTTGTGCGAGTGCCAGTTTGATGAAAACATCAAGTTCAAAACTGCCATCAATGAGGAGGATCCAGATAAGATGCGTCTGCAGCCGATCGGCAGGGACAAAGACGGTCAGATGTATTGGTTTCAGCTGGATCAAGACAACAACGTGCGTGTTTACGTGGAGGAACAGGACGACTTGGACGGGTCATCGTGGAAGTGCATCGTCAAGTAAGCCAATAAGAGTGATTTTAATGGAACAAATAAGCTGCAGGCGCTGTGAAATGAAATGACATTTAAATGCTAATGTGGACACTGTGTGTGATTTTCTCTGAAAAGGAAGCTGTTATATTCATCTCCTCTCTCCTTCATGCAGAGACAGAAATGACTTGGCCGAGGTTGTTGCTCTGCTGAAGACACAAATCGATCCTGAGCTGTTAAAAAAGGCGCAGGAAAATAAAACAGAAGGTAAAGGTTACACTTTAAAATGCTGTTTTAAATGTTAGTTTTCTATTTTGTTATAATTGCTGATATTTTTTCCAAAGAATATTGCATGTTTGCATTTTCAGTTGGGTTGTTTGCTGGAAAAATCACTGAATTTAAATCATAATCATCATGTTGATACCTTGTTCAGAGAAAAAACATACTTGATTTTCATCTGAAACGCAGATCTTGCGAGATATAAACGACTGTGGGCTGAGTTTTCTTTTTAACTCCCATCTGAGATGTTTGAAGTTTGTAAAATGTTGCACTGAGAGTTGGTCAGTTTGTTCTGTTAATGTCAGCTGAGCCTTTTTTCACACAGAGATCTTTGTAATTCTGCTGCAACAGAGTCTCTTCTTTACATCGCCTTTGTTTGTTTTTTTGCACTGAACCGAGCCACATGGGCATAACGCTGCTCCAGTGTGTGATGTTTTAAAAAATGTGCCAGCGAGAGAACATAAGGAGGCGAGGCGGGGGTGATGTGTAACTTGTCGGTGCCAAGTGTAACATACGTGAGCTTTAGAAACAATAACAATGGCACAAAGTGACAATAACAATCTTTGTTATGAGGAAGTTGCTGCTCAGAAGGAAAAAAGCTCCCAAATCTCACTGTTTTCTAAGTTTCAGACGTGTTTTGGTGCCTTTTTTCTTCTTCTTTGAGTAAACTGCTAACTGCTGCTGGCTGTTTTTAAATCTCCAGCTAATTGTATGTTCAGTCACACGTTGCACCACCTTTTACAAAGATATGGATTTGGCTTGTTATACCTGAACAATGCTGAACAACAATGCAATGCGTTAATGATATTAAACAGAATGTGAGGCGCAATGAAAGTGCAATATTGCCCCTTTGAACAGGCTGTGAAAACGTGACTTTAGTCCCTTTTGTTCAGTGGATTTAAATGATCAAAGATGGCGATTTAAGCAGGTATTTGATGCTTTTTTTATTATGTACTTTACAGGTGAAGTCAAAAAGCCTGAGGACACATCAGATTCAGACAGCAGAGACTCCACCAAGGCCGTCTGTCCAGTCTCCCCAAAGACAGAGAATAATAAAAACAACGAGGAGGAAAAGATTAGTGAAAAAGTAACACAGAAAGAAAACTCGCTATCAGAAGCCTCTGAGTCCAAATCATCACTGAATGGAATAATTGAAGGCAAAGCTGAAGCAGATCTGTGTTCAGAAAAACCTGCTGTGGATCTCAGCATCAGTGCAAAAGCCCAGAACATCAAAGAAGAGCCGATGGAGGTTTCAGACACTAAAACAAGCACAGCAACAAGTGAACCTGCCGCAGAGACGCCATGTGTGCCGGTGAAGGCAGAAAAAGGAGAGGAGGTCAAGAAGAACAGTGCCGAAGAGATTCAACAAGCTCTGAAGAACGACCAACAGGCCAAAATCCCTTTAAAAAAGAGAGGAATGAAGTTTAGTGAAGACTTTGAAAAAAACAGCAGCATTATAGTGCAAAACCCTTCTGTTCTTCAGGTCAAAGAGGCTCCGAAAACCGACTCGGCTCCGAAAACCGACTCATCCTGTGAACAGATGAAGAAACCACAGAGTGTAAATGATCACGTTAATGGTGAAATTCAGCCTGCAACAGAAAAAGACCTCCAGAGTCGTTTGTGCGAGTCACTAGAAGACAAAGAGCAGACGACAGAACAAACTACAGGTAAAAATGTAGAAGTAAAAGAAAAAGAGGTTCCAGCTACAGATAAGAAGGATGTAAAAGATAAAAAGGATGACGTTTGCAGCTCAGAGAAGATCACAGAAAAAGTCACGTCACATCAAGAAGACGCTGAGAAAACCTCCGATATGCAGGTAGAGAAGGAAAAGGAAAGCACTGCCTTAAAGGAAAAGAAAGAAGAGTCTCCTCAGACAAGAGAAGCGTCACCTTTACCTAAAGATGTAATCAAAGCACCCGAAGAGTCGTCTAATCATGAAGAGCATGAAAAAATAAAAGAAGCAGAACCAGCAGATAAAAAGGAGTCTTGTTCGGGAGAGAAGACGGACACATTAAAGGAAAATGATAAAACATTAACAGCTGACGAGTCGGAGAAAGTCAAATCCAAAGAAGTTGAATCAGCAGATTCAGAGGAAAAACCAGCCTGTGCAGACGTTCACACATCAGAGTCGAATCAGACTGAAGAGACCAAGACGTCAGAGACGACAGAAAGTATTACAGACGTGAAACAAGCAGAGAAGAGCGACGCTAAAGAAGAGGAGACATGTGAGACTAATGTGGAGAAATCAGATGAGTCGGTGCCGAAAGAGAAGCCAGGAGTCATCGAAACACCAGAAACACAGACTGCAGACAAAGATCCTGAGACAAAATCTGTTGACTCTGAAAACACTGAATCACAATCTGTCATTAAAAAGACAGAAATACTAAAGACCAGTGAAAAGACAGAGAGCCAAGAAGTCACACAAAGTTCTGATGTCATTAAAAAGGCCGACGAACCATCGATTGGTGATAAATCGGAAGAAACATCCAAAGCTGAAGAGAGTGTGAAGTCTCCTGTTGTTGAAGAGGCCAAATCAGACTCATGTAAACCTGCTGAGAAGCTCGATAACATCAAAAATGAAGAGACGACTCCAGAAAAAGTCAGTGCAGCTTCTGAGGCAGACGCTGAAAAGATGGAAAACTTTCAGACGATGGAAAAGCCAGAAGATGTAAAGAAAACAGTGAACTGTGAGGACACTTCGAAGCCTGATGTTGCTCAGATAAATGACTCTGCACCCGAACCAATGGAGGCAGAAGCAACGGCCGAGAAACACGATGCGACAAAACCACAAGAGGATGACAAAACTGAGACGAACTCAGTTGCACATAAGACGACAGAGGAGGCGTCTGAAGGGAAAGACAAACCATCCAGTCCTGCAGAGACCACAAACATCTCGAAAGAAACTGATGAACAGCTTGAAAGGCCGGACACAGAACAGAAAAAGGAGTCTGAAGAACAGAATAAAAAAGCAGAGGCAGAGCAGCCGTCATCGCTGAGTAAAAAGGATGCAGACGAGGGAAATAAAAAGGACAAAGAAGATGAAAAACTTCAGAAGGACAACGAGAAACAGCTTTGTCAAGACGAAGAAATGAAAGACGTTTCAACAACAGACAAACTCTCAAAAACTGAGGAGGAGAAGAAAGAGAGTGAAGCTTCAACCAAAGAGGAGGAACCTGGTCACCAAAATGTGAACCAAGAACCTGAAGACAAATCCTCAACTAAAACAGAAAAAGAGGACCAACCGAGCAAAGAACCGGATGCAGAAAAGCCCGCTGGTGAGGAGAGCAAAAGCAAAAGTGAAGAAGAAGAGTCTGCAACAAAAAAAGAGGTGGCGAATGGTGAAGAAGCTTTGCCAGAAGTTCAGGAGAAGAGCGTCAGGCGGAAAACCAAGCGCCCGGCCCACCGAAGAAAAGCTGAACTTCAGAGAGAAGAGAGACAAGGAGATTCAGAGTCTGATACGAACACGGGGAGATCCCTTCGGAGATCTCCAAGGATCTCCAAACCAACACCGAAAGCTGTGGAGATCAACGACAGGAAGCTGGAGAAATCACAGGCAGCTCCACCGGCCGAGAAGAACGAGGACGACAAGGAGGAGAAGGAAAAAGACAAAGACGAGGGAGACGAGGAGGAGGAGGAGGTGAAAGCTGTTCAAAAGAAACCGAGAGAGAAAAAGGCCGATCAGGAGGGGCAGCAAAAACCCAAGGTAAGACTAATTTAATGATGTTTTTTTAAATTCACACAGACCAGAAATAAGTAATTAGGATAAATTATTTAAATTATTTCTAAGATAATCATTATTTTTATTATTATTGTTAATACATCTTACTTTAAGGTCACTATTCGGGTTGAAATTAGGTCTAATTTGTTAGTAAATTTTAAGAGTCCTTCTTTGGAGGAAGTATTCAGATCCCTTTCTTCAATAAATGTACTAAAAAAAACCTGACTGTTCAATAAGAAGTGAAAGATTTGCATTTAAAATATTACTTGAGTAAATGTTAGTATGTTTGTATGTCAGGAAAATATACTTGAAGTTAAAAAAAAAGTAATATGTAATGCGGAAAAAATGTAGTCAGGTAAAAAGTACAAATTCAAACACTCCAACACTGCCCTCTGCTGGACATCATGGCAAACTACAAAAACTGTCTGCTGTGCCAATGACTGTAAATAATGAATTCCAAACAGTCAGTTTAGTTTGAATTTCCTTCTTTTCCTTGAATTTTGAGTGAAAGTTTTCCTGATTTTTTAAAAAAAATGAAACCAATGGACCCAAACCAATGAATTAAAACAAAAAGACACTTCAAAATAAACTTCCATGAATTAAAAATTAGTCGTCAGTAATTTAAATTTTAATCACAAAGGATCTCCTAAACGGTCATGTAGCTCGTCTGCTCTGTTTAAAAGTCGACTTGTTTTGCCTTTTTAAGGGGAGAAAGAGACGGAAGGTCCGATGGTCCAACACACGAACGCGTCGTAAAAAGAAAGGCTCGGAAGAAGACGACAACAGCGACGAGGAGTCCAGCGACGAGGAGGAGAGCGAGGAAGAGGACGACAGCGACGAAGACTACAAGGTCGAGCGCAGCAGAAAGAGGCGGAATCGCAACCGAGAGAGACGAAGCTCGGACTCCTCGACGTCCTCAGACGACGACCTACCTCCAAACGACGACCCCTGCAAACATTGTGGTCTTCCAAATCACCCTGAGCTGGTGAGCGCGAGCAAATCATCACTGTAACAACTAACAGTGACGCCTTTTTTGTTTCTGCAACAGTCAAAAAACCCAAAAGATATTTAGTTTATCGACTGAACATCTTGTTTGCAGATCTTACTGTGTGACTCCTGTGACAGCGGGTATCACACAGCCTGTCTGAGGCCTCCACTCATGATCATCCCCGATGGAGAATGGTTCTGTCCACCCTGCCAACATGTAAGAACCAGTCAGAGCAGCGAATATCAAAATACAGAATAAATGAGCTGTGATAACAGATTTCTCCTTTGGTTGATTCTCTCTGCAGAAGCAGCTCTGCGACAAATTAGAAGAGCAGCTCCAAAACCTCGATGCTGCTTTGAAAAAGAAGGAACGGGCGGAGAGAAGGTGAGAAACATGGTGCCGATTCTTTATAAACAAACAGCACAAGCTGCTTTTTTCAAGTAGAGCAACAAGAAAACCCTTGAAATGATACAAACTAAGGTCGCTGTTTTGTGTTTGAGGCCCAACATTTGTGGTTTTTGTGTGTCAGTGTCTCCTGATAGAGAAGTTTTAGTTCTGTCGAATGGTTTATTAGCTTCAGTTCTTGTTTTCAGTGTTTCAAACTGCTCTGCCAACATAAAAACATCTGTGCAGAGGATCGACAACACAACGAAAACATTTTATGATGCAGCTCAGAGTATCTCAGATGTAAATAATCATCTTCTCATCAATCTTTTGTGTAATATTTGTTGACTGTCAGAAAGGGTTGATATAACTTAGTGGTAACCAGTCGTGTGTTTTTGTGTTGTGTTTGAACATTTTGGTTCATGTGTCTGTTAGTTGGTGGCTGCTAATGTTTCTGGTGGTGATAATTTACCTTAAAAACTAATGCAAAGTGCGTTTATTTAGCATCGTACTGATGTTAAAACTCTTAGAAATGTGTGTTTGTATTAGTTTTGGTTCCAGGAAGAAGCTTCATTTCTCTTTTGGGTCTCAAGCTTTAAAAAAGTTTTGTTCTTGTGGATTAAAGTCATTCTGTCAGTGATGTTGGACTTTGTTAATGTGTCGTATCTCCTCCAGGAAAGAGCGTCTGATTTATGTTGGAATCAGTGTGGAAAACATCATCACTCCTGTAGTAAGTGCAGTCTGTGATTGTTCATCTCTGTCAGGTAAATATTTCACCTGTACATGTTTGTAACGTCACTCTTTCTCTTTGCAGGTGGAGGAAGAAGAAGAAAAACCAGAGATCGTAATTAAAGAGAAGAAGGAAACAAAGCGGAGTAAGAGTTGGGGTCGAAGATCTACAAGAACGAGGAAATCCATCAGCTACAGGTCAGACACATGCAAGCTTCTAATACTCATCAGTATATTTGTCTTATGAGGTTTTTTAGGTGCCTTATTTTATTTTATTTTCAAATGAAAAGGCTCTTGTTCAGATTAATTATTCCTATTTAAATAAAAGGAATAGTGATTCAGCAAATGCACAGTTTAAGCAGCACATAGAGAAAAGAATAAAACAAAAGAAGAAGAAATCAAGAATGAAAAAAATTTAAATGCAGGTCAAAAATTAAATTAGAAAGATCTTATTTAAAAAATGTATATAGTCTTAATTTTTAATTACATTGCAATACCTTCATTTATACAAATTAATAGTTTAAGTATTCAGATTTTTATTTACCAAGATGTTTGTACGACATTTAATAAGTGTTGATATATATAATGTTATATTGTGTTAAAATATATATATATATCTGCAGTGTTCAGTAATTGTACAATACTAAGAATGCTATGTGTGTAAATTTTACATAGAATTATAAAAACGGTACATAATATAAAATATTGTTGGATATATTTACATATGTTTATATTCTGGATTTTATACAGTTTTTTTCAGCCATCACTGTAATCAACTAAAGAATATTTTTGTTACACCTCTCCTCCTGCAGGGGGTGCCCTTTATTCACCTTAGTATTTGACCTGATGAATTTATTGCAACAATTCTTATTAGTAAAATCTAATTCTTGTCAATGTTAATGTTAATTTTACAGGTTTGATGAATTCGATGAGGCGATTGAAGAAGCTATAGAGGAGGACATCAAAGAGGCAGAGGGTGGAGGTAAGAGAGAAGTTTCTATCACTGGATTTAAAGCAAGAATACTCAAGTTTTAAAGACGTGCTTCTTAGTGGGTCAAAGGAAAAGGTTGGCTGTTATTCTCATAATTACTCTGAAGGTCTTATTTCTACTTTTACGTCCAACCCTAAAAAATAAAAGCATTTACCGTTAATAAGTGTTTCTTTAAAGATGTGAGGAAATGATGAGGTGTGTTTTTCACAGGAGCTGGTCGGGGCAAAGACATGGCCAACATCACCGGCCACAGAGGAAAGGACATTTCCACCATCATGCAAGCAGAGGAGGGCAAAGAAAACGGCCGCCCGCCGCGACCCTCCGCCGGTCAGCGCAGGAAAAAACGCCGGCGGCTAAATGACCTGGACAGCGACAGCACAGTGGACGAGGAGGAGAGCGAGGAAGAGTTTCGCCTCAGTGAAAGGTAAAACTACACCGACATCAGAGACTTTGATTGTAGCTGAACGCTGAACTTCGTCAAAGATGTTTTACGTTTTCTGTTCGTCTGCAGCTCTGAAGAGTTCGTCGCATCAGAAAATGAAACGGAGGTCGAAACGGAGGCGGAGTCCAACAGCAGCGACCTCGGCAGCAACAGCAGCGGAAAGCATCGTTCTTCGTGGCGAAGCAAGAAGCAACTATCACAGCGGCGAAGCACAAGGAAGCGGCGGAGACCGAGAGGGTACTCGGATGATGAAGAGGAGGAGACAGACGAGGATGAAGAAGATGAAATAGGTATAAAGACTCTAACAGATACCATCGCATTATTTTTTCAGCCAAACGTTCCTTTTTACAATGTAAAACTTAAACAAATTAAACATAAACAACAATTTAAACTTACTAGAATAACTTTATATAACATCTACTTTGTATGTTTTAACATTGTTTTTGAGATTAACACAACTAAATTTAAAATGATCAGTATATTCATATTTATGTCAACGTTCATGTGTCTCTACTATTCTCAAGTCTCTCAAGTCTCAAGTCAAGCAACAAATGCTCAGAGGAGATTTTATAAAGATGAAGGTCTAACTTACAGTTTTCAACAAGCTTGTCATAAAATATTCACATTGTCTTTGAGGCACATGCATGAACCAAAAAGGCCCTGTTGCATTATCAGTCCCTCCAGGAATTCGCGATGTTGTGTTCGCAACAATTAACGCAAATTCAACGAATCTCCGTGAATTCTGTGCGACCTTGCAATTTTATCCAATCACCGTGACTTTTCCACAATTTTGTCCAGCCACCCGTGAGTTCCACCAATCATAGCAGTCCCCAGCACAAACGTAATGCACGTTCGTCACCGAATTCACTTCCTTGTTTTTGGTTTGAAGATGCAGACATGTGCGACATTAATGTCTCTCACTTACCAACAAAACTTACTGCTAAAGACCGAGAGAAACAACTCCCTGATGTTCTTCACGAAAGTGGAGGTAAGAAAAAAAAGCAACTTTTTAGCAATTTTCACTGTCTACCGCAATTTCATCGCAACAAATACGCTTCAAACATCGCAACTTACATTGCAATTTTTTTGAAAAGCTGCCGTGAATTCAGGCATTTTAGGCCGAAACAATCTTGAAAATCACCCGCGAAATCCTGGAAGGACTGAAAAATGACTGACATCTGAATTCATCTGCAGAAGATGAAGGATTTAGAAAAAACTCCAGACAAATAAAGACAATAAAGATGAATTACTGACAGATTTGACGGACAGCTTCTGTGACAACATCTGTCAAACATCTGTAAGCCAGACGTTCTGCCTCTGGTTGCTCTGCTTTTGGTCTCCACCGGCTCCTGAGGGAAACATTTGGCTCTTTAGCTGCTAAATGCTTCATTATCTTAAAATATCTGGTGTTAAAAAGATTAATCTCCTCACATCTGCGAGCTGCTCCGCAGGGCCTGAACCAGGTTCTTCTCTGCTCACTAATTAATCCTTCTAAGCTGTAAAACACAAAGTTTATTGTATAAAAAAAATTGCTTTCTCCTTTATTTTTTATTTGCTGGCCAACAAAAGCTGCTCAGTTAAAGTTAAAAAAACATGGTGATGAGACAAGTTTTCACTCTCTGAAGTCATTTTGAGTAAAAAACTCGTTAAAAACAGTTTTTCTCGATTGCAGATTGATGATCCTCGTCGTCTCAAACTGAGACTCTGAAACCATCAGACTCCACCTCAGACGCTGTTGACTTGAGCGTCTCTGATTCACAGTTTTGTCTCAATATCAGGTTCATAAGTGAAGATTCGACTCAGTTATTCCAACTTTTTTATTTCGTCTCCATCGGACTCGTCAGCTCTCCTGCTTTTATCTTCTCTCCCCCCCGACCGGCCGAGTGCAACGCAACGCTTTGATCTGCTCCCTCGCTGTATGTTTAATGTATAGAGTCTGTAAAACCCTCTGCTACATCGGCCCTGTTCGAGTCTGAGAGGAGGAGGAGGAGGAGGAGGAGGAGGAGGAGGAGGAGGGTATGAAAACAGAAAAAAAACGAGAGAGGAGAAGAAATAAACAAACAGAAATGACGCTGAAGAGATCAAACGAGAAGCTTCACCATTAAACATGCAGAGACACAAATTAAGAGAAGAAAGGAGGAGAAAGAGAAACTGTTGAGGTCAGGAGGAGCTGACGGAGGAGCGAGAGGAGAGAAAGAAGAAAAGGAGGAGAAGAAGAAGAGAGTGTGGCGTCGAAAGGACGAACCACACTCGGAGGTGACCTCCATTAGCCTCTGTGCTCCCTCTCTGTGATGGATGGAGGAGGAGGCGTCGGAGGAGAGTTAGAGGTGCAAAAACATTACTTACAGCAGCTCCACACACACACACACACACACACACACACACACACACATACACACACACACCAGAGTGTTTCAGCAGCTCTTTATTTAAACCTGTGAGGGCGAAACGAGAAACGTCCAGGAAGTGAAGAGAAGAGACGCTTAATGTGGGAAAATCAGGCAGGAAATGAAGGTTTTTTAAAGGGAAGCAGGAAGCTTTAACCTGCAGGAGGATGAAGGTGAAAAACTGCAGAAAGTGAGACTGAAACTAAAAGAGTGAAGTAAAGAAAAGAAGAAAATGAGCAAGAAAAGAGGAAACAGGTGAAGAATGTTGAGTTCAAGTACATTATCTTTAAATTTGATATTTTTTGTTTAATTTTTGTTTAACTTTTGATTTATTTCTTGAAAAACTGATGGAGATGGAGAGCTTGTCTCCAGCCAATCAAATCGCCTCCTTTCTGTATGACATCACTTCCTGCTGACGTTTAAAACAGACAAATAATGAAACTCTTTAGTCCCTAAGTCTCTCCCCCTAGTGGACACAATATGCAATGACGGCCTGGAGAATCTGATTATTTTAAATCTGTGTGTCCTTCAGGGTCGTCAGGTAAAACACGTAAAATATAACGTCCTAAATGTCTGAATGTTCTTTTCAGGGTCTGTGATCACTTAGAAACTTTTGCTTAAGTTTGTAACTTCACTTTGAACGAGCGACTGTGTTTTGATTAAAAACTGAGATGAGATAAGACCGAACTTTATTTATCTGGAGGGAAATTTTTGTGCAGAAACTTCCTGTCGCAGTCAAACGAGGAGAAAATATCAAATAAGTTGATAAAAAATGCTGATAAATTCCCGGCACCGAGAGAGATAATCACTCATTTCATTGTTGATGTCATTTTTTTTGACACATTTTACAAAAACCCTCAGAGTTTTTACAGTCTGAGTGGAGTCGAGCTGCAGGAAGTGATGAACTTTAACTTCCTGTTTTCCTGAAATGCATCTTTCATGTTTATCCCGACTTCAGTCTGTCTGCTGTTTATTATTCTGCAGCTTCTCGTCTCCTTCCAGTAAACCAACTGGATTTATTGTGTTCTCAGAGTGTGTGTGTGTGTGTGTGTGTGTGTGTGTGTGTGTGTGTGTGTGTGTGTGTGTGTGTAGGTTGATAACAGTGCTCGTCTGATAATCAGCCACAATTACATCCCAGCAGAGAGAGAGATAGAGAAGAAGGGGGTGGAAGGAGGAGAGAACTATTGATATGGTAATATCTGTTACACACACACACACACACACACACACACACACACACACACACACACACACACACACACACACACACACATGCTAAAATTGTGTAAACAGTAAAAGTTAGGCAAGGTGTGTATCAATCTGAGGTCTAAGGCCTTAGATCAAAATGTGGACGTTTTTCATTCACGTCAGGCTGTGTTTCACTCTTATCAGCCTCTTGGAGCTCTTTTCAACACACACACACACACACACACACACACACACAGAATCTTGTATTTCTATCTATGTAAGGACAATTATTGTCACAATGCATAACCCTGACATAGGCCTAATTCTCACCCTAACCATAAAACCAAGTTTTAACCCTCAAATAGCTCTTTAAAGGGAAGGGGGGAAAAGTAAGGACAGGCCAAAATATCCTCACCCCCCCAAATGTTCTTTGTTGGTTGAAAACAGGTACTGGTCCTCAATAAGCTGCAAGTACAAGAACATAGACACACCTGGTCAGTTGACGAGTTCAAAGAATATAAGGAAGCTGTTTTTACACTTCAACATGAAAAAAATGATCAAAAAGTATTTGAATTGTGTGATACCACACAGTAAAAGCACTCTGTTGTCAGTAAAACTATAGTAAAAGAACCAAAAGTAGAAGCACTCAATGCAAAATTTCCAGAGTTTGGAAGTAAATATATTTTATTATTTGATTCGAGTTAATTATGTGTGATAATTATTATCTTTATTTGCAGCTGTTTATTAATATCTTTTTTGCAGTTGGATAGTTTAATTTTTAATATAACTGGATCTGCTAAGTTATTGAAGTAATCAGGTAAATCTGATGGAATGGAAGTATGAGTGCTGATTGTCAAGTTCATGTCTGAAGGTTAAAGGAGTCACACTTATTCTTCCTCATTGTCTGTTATTACATTCACAATCTCACTCATGAGCAAACAGATTGGCTCTATGTTGAAGTAGACATATTAAACCTTAGGAAGTTTCTGCAGCCGCCATGATGTCATTTTCACTGTGAAAAAAAGGCCACCACAAAACTGGAATCTTTATGGTAAAAGTTATTCTGGTTAAATAAATCGAAGGCAACTGGACTCAAGGGGCTTCATCAGTTCATGCTCATGAGCATGAACTGATGAAGCCCCTTGGATAAGAGGCAAAACGTCTTCACAGACTTATTACTGAGTCCAGTTGCCTTCGATTTATTTAACCAGAATATCTATGACCTGGATGAATGAGAACTTTTACAGATATTTATGGTAAAAGTATTTTTTGGACTCAACAGTTTAGTGTGTGAAGATAATGGTGGATGAAGTTTAGCAGTTTGAGATACTCCCATCTTTTCCCATCATGCAACCTGTTCAGGTTGCTGCTATTAGCTGTAATCAAGCTGGGTTGCAGGTGTATCGGGTTGCTGAGGGTTCGAAGATGTGTGTGTGTGTGTGTGTATGTGTGTGTGTGTGTTTTCCTGCCTGTTTCCTGACTCTGGAGATGACGTCCTGTCTGCTGACACTGATGGATGATCAGAGCACCGTCTAAACTGGATCAGCAGGTTAAAATAATGTGTCCACTGTCACCTCCAAACTGATTCACCCAAATTATCATATCATGTGACTGTGAACCGTTGAATCAACTCGGATGCTCTTCAAATCTGCTTGTCATGATTTCAGTTTCCCTGGCAGCCTCCAGTGCAACATTGTTCATGCTTGTCAGCAAGTTTCTGACAGTTTTAAGGCCGAACTTGAGCTTTTCATGTGCATGCTGGGTCAAAATAACCACATTTTTATTATGGAAACAGAAAAAGTTAAACACAGAATCAAACTGAGTGAGTTCCAGTGCAGAAAATAGGAGAGAGATGTCAGAGAAGCTGCAGCTCTTCATCTCCTGCAGCCTGTTTTGGAAACCTCACGTGAACTTTGTGGTATTTGGATCAGTGCGATGAAGTCCACTTCAACTCATCAGTGCATTTACAGTTGGGTCCATTAGTGCAGTGAGCTGAGACCATCGCCAGTCTTCTGCAATGTGTGAACACACACCTGCTTTGCTCCAGAGGAAAACATCTGGATTGTGGGCTCAGATTCACACAGGGATGAACATACAGTGAGTCCCATGTTGTGTACTTTTGTCTTCTTATTCCTGCCATATTTGTTTTTCAGTCAGTTTGGCAGCCAGATGTTTTCGGATGTTCCTCGTACTTGAGTCCAGTGGTTATCTTTTTGAATTGATCTGTTGTGGCCTGAATTTTGGATTTCAGGGACTTGATACAAAATGCGTTTGACTCACAGGAACAGGAAACCAAACAGCTAATTGTCTCTGTAATGGTGCAAACTCCAAAACAAGTTTGCAAGTAATGGGTGACATACAGTGAACCTGCAGCTTTTGGGGCCCCTTAAGGCCCCGTGGCAGGTTCCCACTCTGTATGGATGTTATTACAGCCTTGTTGATGGATAAACAGGTAGTTTTAAAGCTGCTATTATTCCCCTTCAAAATTTTACCTTCCAGCAAAGACTTCAGATAGGACTGAGTCAGCCTTAAAACTACTTAACCTGCCTGAGAATCATCATATTTTCCCATTTTTCCAGCTAGTCTGTGAAAAATCTGCAAACAGGGGCTGCTCTCAGCTCATTATGCTCACTGTCACTGGAGACAGACAGACTGCATGTAAATAAAAGTAGGCTAAAACCCAGGAAGGTGTAAATAAGCTTTTTCTTAGTGCTCTTGAATTGTATCTCCCAGGTTTCAGTGTCTGTTGACTCAGCAGCTGGTGGGATTCAACCCAGTTTCAGGACTCAGCCTGAGAAATGAAAAACAGTGTTTGTCTTTGGAAAGTTTTGTAAAAAAATAACTGTATCAACATTAAACTGCTGCTGACACTAATGTAACTATTGCAAGTACTTTGTTTGACCAGAGGTTGTTTTTATTTCAGAGGGTCACCCCAGAGATCCACAACATAAGGAGAAGTTCATCAAGCACCTGACAGGTAAGAACGCCACAAGACAGACAGATTAATAATGAAAGGTCACCATAAGAGGACGAAGGGAATGAAAGCAGCCCTTCATCCTCCAGGTAAACCTCCAGGTGTGCCCAAATGACATTGGGTGACCTAGAAAAATTAAAAAGGAACAAAAATGAAGCACTATGAGAAAAACTTACAGCTGCTTTCAGATTTCACTAAAAGTCCCAAAAACAAAAACATGATGTTCAGTCCATTATGAAGACTTGAGGCAGGTTTATTGATCCTTTCAGATGACTTAACATAAAGTCCTCAGCATCAGAAGCTACTTGAGCTTCAGGATGGTTTAAACAGTGAAACGATTAGCCTTTGGTTAATTGGAGGCTAATTCTGACTCATCAGAATCACACAAAGAGACGATCAGACTCTGATTTCAACCTCTAATGGAAAAATACGGATAAATCTGCATCAAGCAAAGTCAGTGTCCTGCTAACCTGTGGACCTACGTTAAGCATCCTGGCAAGCTGTTTCCATTGCCAGGCAACAGTCCAGATAAATAAACTATCACAGTTTGTCAATGTTCTGTTAGTTTCCTCGTAAACAGAATATGAGCTGGACAGTTTTAACAATGCGAAATCATGTCGAACCACTTCTGAGATGTAGTCCCCTCTCAGCGCAGCACACCAGACGAATAGACAGCACACCAGTGCAGCACACCAGACAGATAGACAAAAAGACAAACAGACAGACTGACAATTGTTCACTTTAGCATTTTGTCTTTTTGAGAACAGATTTAAATTGTAACTTGTCAGGTCTGGAGCTCCAACTTGAGCTGGTTAAAGCTGCTGCTTGCAGTCAGCCATCACTGCAGCATATAACAACAAGAGTCAAGACAAAGAAGTCGATTATAAACCACAACTGAACTTAAATGTCCTGCAATCAGCTTCCGTGAAAACAATGAGTTTGTTTTAATTTCATTTAATTTTTTTCAAACATTAACAGAAATCTGTTTTGTTTTCAAGCTGCTTTTTTGCAGTCATGGCTCTTATTATTCGGATTTGACACCCTGACGATCAAAGTCAGGTTCAGTTTAAATAAAGCTCAAATGTGATGCTGTGACACAGCTGAGCAGTTATCTAAAGATAAGACATGCCTCCTGTCCAATTAGAGACAAGTTTTTCTATGTGTGTGTGTTTCATTGTATCTTCAGGTCCTCTTTATATCAGCCCAAAGTGCAGAAAACATTTCAACAGACTGTACCACAACACCAGAGACTGCACAACACCTGCCTGTGAGTACACACACACACACACACACACACACACACACACAGAGTGTATTATCAGTGTAATCATGTCAGAACAACAGCAGATCTTTTTATCCTAAATCATGCATGTCACACTGTGTTTATCTTGGAGAGAGTGAGTGTATGTGTGAAGAAAAATGTGTGTGTCTATGTGTGTGTGTGTGTGTGTGTGTGTGTGTGTGTGTGTGTGTGTGTGTGTGTGTGTGTTAAAAAAAGTCTATTCATGTTTTGATATCAAAGAAAATCATACAGAAAAAAGAAATAGAAAAACTGAGGTGAATCAAAC
>JAQMCX010000013.1:3236810-3259838 GCA_029814765.1 Acanthurus leucopareius
AATCATAGCAAACGTAATGCACGTACGTCACCGAATTCACTTCCTTGTTTATGGTTTGAAGATGCAGACATGTGCGACATTAATGTCTCTCACTTACCAACAAAAATTACTGCTAAAGACCGAGAGAAACAATTCCCTGATGTTCTTCACGAAAGCGGAGGTAAACTGTTTTGCACCCCGTGCAATATCGTGGTGAAAAAAAAGCAACTTTTAGCCATTTTCACTGTCTCCCGCAATTTCATCGCAACAAATACGCTTAAAACATCGCAACTTACATCGCATTTTTTGGAAAAGCTGCCACGAATTCAGGCATTTTAGGCCGCAACAATCTTGAAAAACGCCCGTGAAATCCTGGAGGGACTGGATTATGGACTTAAATTAGCTTTAAAAGGTGATGTTGCTTTGGAAAAACATCCCCACATTTTTAACCTGTATTATTGTCTTTTTGTGTGTGTTTGTGTCCAGTAACCGAAGGCTCCAGTGAGTTCAGCGACAGCGACCTCGACATGAGTCGACGGCGATCTCGGCGGAGTCAGAAGAAGCAGGTGAACTACTGCGAGACGTCGGAGTCCGAAGGCTCTCAGGCTGAAACCAACCGAGCCAAAATGAAACCCAGACGTCGCCAGGACAGCTCCGACAGCGAGGGTCAGTCTGAGACACAATGACCACTTCAGGAACTGGCTGCAGCCCAGAATTTTGACCTTTTGTTTTCGAACCAGTGTGCCAGTAATAATAAGGAGAATATAAGCCGTCTTACTCTCTTAAGTCCTTTTGGAAAAGTTTCCCCTGGATATTTTTAGCCTTTTCTCCTTTAGAGATTCAAACATGAAATCACTCCTCATAGATTAATACACAAAAAGGTCTGATAAAAACTATTTAATATATATTGCTTATTATAAATAAATGAGTTAATTATGTGAACAAATGTGTCAACAACAAAAAGCCACTTAAATCAGTCACATGTAGAGAGGAAGTCAGTCATGCATTTAAAGTTTTCAGTGTAAAATTATTTGACAAATCCTGTTAAAACAAAGGACATGCTGTTAAGCTGCAGGCTGTTTTTCCTTTGATATGTCAGAAACATTTAGTTGTGACACTGTCGAGCTTTAATCAGCTGTTTAATTGCTTTTAAAACAAAAAATAAAAGTGAGTGTCTGCATTTATAAGATTTCAGCACAATATGGATAAAGTTTCATATTTCTTTTAGTTGTGTAACAGAAATATTTTATGATCTTATCAGCATAAACAATCAACAGTTTAGTTAAAAGTTTCTCCTCTTTTCTTTTCTCAGCGAGTTTCTCCAGAGACTCTGAGGAGGAGTCGAGGGATCGGAGGTTGAAGAGGAGAGTCGACTCCTCGGAGGAAGATTCCCGGCAGCGACGCAGGCGACTCGCACTGAAACGCAGAAGAGCCTCGGAAGAAGACGACTCAGACGACGACTCGGACGAATCGTCGGAGGAGGATCGTCCAATCCGCAAGCGGGTGAACCGCATCGACTCGGACGACGACGACGAGGAGGAGGAACCGGAGGAGAAACCCAAGGAGAAGAAAGCAGCTGAGAAGGCGGACGAGGAGTCAAAGGGAACAAACGCAGTGGACTGTAATCCAGCGGAGCTTCCACCCACAAACGGACAGAGCCAGATAAAGAGCTACGAGGGCCTCGTCGGCAGGCCGGCCGCCGCTCCGGGCCTCGTCCCGAATCTGGAGCCGCCCAAAAACATCAGTGCCACACCAGCTTCTGCCATAGCACCGAACGGTCTGGTCGGCCAGGAGATGGCAGCGCAGGACGATGACGAAGACGACCTTTTAGGAGTCACAGACCTGGTGGACTACGTCTGCAATAATGAAGACTTGTAAAAAACAAACAAACAAACAAACAAAAATGGTGTACTGTTTCATTTTTTTGTGGTATTGTATTTTTATATTGCTTAACTTTATTATTCCCCCTCCTCCTCCCCCACCAACACTTCCTCGTCACCCCTTTTTACTTGTGTCATACGGAGCTCGAGTCCCAGCGGTTTCTCTGCTGCGGTAAGAAGTGGATCCCCATCACCAGTCTACGCTGTCCCTGTGGGATTGTACAACGAATGGGCACCAAACTCTCATCCGTTTGGTAAAAATCAATTTACCTACAAACCGATCACGTCATCCAGCTCCACTGCCAAACCACCTCCTTCCTCTGAAAACGTGTCACTCATTTCTTCTGTCACATCGTCCCGTTGTTTTTCCTCTTTTTTTTGTTCCATCCAAGACTTCTACTTTTTTGTTTTTCGCTCCTGTATTCATTTACGTTATTAAAATATTGGCACTGACGTCTTTTATTGTGGGAAATAGTTTAAGATTGTCTGAATGCAAAAAATGACTGGGACATTATTATTTTTTTTTTTTTTTAGGAGTAAAATTATTCATTCCATTTAAAGTTCTGGGCATCTGTTTAAAAGTGAACCTTAGTTTTACTTTTTATCAGTCAAAGGATTAGTTTGACATTTTGGGAAAAACGTCTTTTTATCAGTTTCTAGATGAGAAGATTGATATCACTGATGCTTGTACAGTAAATATGAAGCTACAGCCAAGTTAGCTTAGCAAACTGATTAACTATTGATAAGATACAAGGGAAACTGGTCAAACTGAGACCAGGCTGCTTGTTTTTCTGCTTCTAGCTACTGCGGCTAAGATCTGCTATGCTAACAGCAGCTAGTTAGCATGTTTTATGGGTGCTAAGCATGTTAGCGATGGACTCACTCTTCTGTTCTGTTGTGTTTTTCAGCCTTTTAAAAAATATTTTAACAAGTTACATCTAAAATAAATCAACATGTATGAAAACATTAAGCTGCTGCATTTTAAGTAATTTTAATTTTAGCAGTAAGAGTAAACTGTGGGGATTGTCATGATAATACTGTTTACCGTATATTTTTGGGTACAATGATCTAAACTTGAAAATGGTGGAACATCCGTAGGTAACAAAATCTGCCTGCCGATACCTCTTAGTTGACATGAAGTGTCTGAAGTTTGTGTTTGTTAAAATCTGACTGTGAAAATATCAAAATGCACAGTTTTGCTATCACTTAAACATGAGATTTGTGTTAATTAGTGCGTTTAAGCAGTGCTGTTAAGTGCAGTTTGTCACCTGCCATGCTAGCTAGTTTTCTCCTGTTTCTAGTCTTTATGCTAAGCTACGCTAATCATCTTCACACTAGAGGCTTATATTTAATGGAAAGATTTGCATTTAGACTAAAAAATGATGTCAATCTTCTCATCAAACTCTGCTGCAAGAAAGAGAACAAGTTTATTTCCCAAAATGTGTAAACTTTTGCTTCAAACTATTCTGGCTTTTTTGTTATATACATATATATAATATGAGAAAGCTTTAGATGAGACTATTTATTCTTGTCGAATAACCTTCTAGACTAATAACTAGTCGACCAACCGTCATTTGTCAACTTTCCCCTTGAACTTTTTCTGTTGAATGATAGAGTAGCTTTTGTATATTGTAAACATATATAATTATTTTAACTATGTGCGCTGCCATCAGTATCAGTGGTGAACTTCGAGTTTATTTGAGTGCTGCGTTTATTCGGGGAAACAAAATCAGAAGTTAAACTCTTGTCCCTCCTAATCATGGTAGTCTAGTTTATTCTTATTGCATTATGTTACCTTTTGTGATTTTTGTTTTTTTTAATACAGTAATGTATTTTTTTGTATATCTAATCTTTTATTTGTTGTTGTCTCTTTGAGCAAAAATGTAAAGTGTCTTATTTTTTCTTTGTACATTGTCCTTCATAGAAGGTTTCAAAACCTGCAGACTTGTGGTTTTTATTAACTAAAATAACACTAAACTCCAAAACACCCCTCTTTCCTTTTTGTTTTACATTATTTTTTGGTTTATTATTCGACTCCCCTGAATCTGCCTGCATAAAAACATCCATGTTTCTACTCACATTTTCTATTTTCATAATCTTGAGTTGACGTTTGGGTCGATTTGCAGTAAATTTGCAGCTTTTCAGACCTCAAATCAGATCAAGATTGTGAAAAAATAATCAACTTAGTGGAATAATTTGTTACGAAGCGATAGTCAGGATGCAGTTTTTTGAATGGGGGGGGTAAACGGACAACAACAAACCAATGACTTCACTGACCTCTGCTGGAACCAGTCGTGTGTATATCTGTAGTTTTTGCTGTAATATATTTAGAGGCATTTTTTAATTACCGGAAAAAAATATATTGGGCAATTCTTTGGGATTGCATGAGTTTCTAATAGTTTTCTTTTGTAGGGAAGTAATATTGGCACAACATTTTTCTTTTTTTTTTTATAAGAAAACCAGAAAACTTTGGCATGTTTTAAGGATCTCCTGACCTGTTGCATTCGTGCTGAAGGGACTTGTGAAGTAGATGACGCAGAAAAATCTCATCATTTGCAGTGAAGCTGCATTTGTAAGCATGCGCTGACCTACTAAAAGCATGTTACAGAAGCCCGGGGAGGGGAAAGGATTATCGCAGAAAAAAAAAAAAAAAGAAAAACTAGGACAGCTGAATCTGATTTAAGAGGAGAAATGAGGCCTGTTTGTAAATTTTTTGTAAATTAGTCTCAGCATGGTCTTCACAGAGGATAAACCACTCTATTTATCATAACATTTTGATACCGGCTACGGCCAAAAAACATGACTTCCAAGACGAAACCTATACGTGCTGCTCGCAGTGCACACAACTTAGGCTTCTATACACAATATTTAGCTTTTAGATTAGCTGGACAGAATAATATAGCAAAACCCCAATTCTACAAATGTAATAGAAGTGTGTGTTCTGGTTGGTTGAGTCAAGAGTAAAGGAATGTGGATGTCTATGTGCTGTATGTAACCCTGTTTTTAAATTCTCCACAGAGAAGGAGAATGTGTTAATGTGTATCTCACGGTTATGAAATAACCTGTAGCAAGTCCTGCATAGGAATGGAGAGAAAAAGGGGGGAGAGGAGGGAGATAAAAGCTGCGATGGGATTAAGGGAGGAAGTCGGTGCCAATGACTGAAGTGTTAACAGAGTTTCCTATTTACCTCATGATGAATCTGGGAGGAAAGACACCCTGTCCACTGTGTATAGATGCTAGTAGACTGGTTGTTGGTGTTTTGTCTGCTCCTTACATTTTTTTTTTTTTTTGTTAACTTTACTGTTATTTCTTATAAATCTGATCTTGTACATTTGTCATAATAAAATGGGTTTTAAGCCACATGTTGTCCTGCGTGACTTTTGACGTGGATATCACACGCTTGATCCATGCCAGGCCAACACTGATACACTGAATAAATAAGTGTGAATGTCATTGTTACACCTACCACACCCTCAGATTCAGGGCCTGCAGTGTGTAACCAGCTACACCCAAAATATATGAAATCCATGTATAAAAACATGGATTTACTTAGCTTTTATTGGATAAAGATCAATAACAGACTTAACCTTTAAAACCTGAGCAAAAAATAAATAAATCACCTGTAAGAGAAGTTATTTTCATTTAGTTAAGAGACCTTTAAGCCTCCGTTAACAGGAGCTGCTGCCTTGCGCAGTTCGTGATTTTATTTTGAAGGCTGCCGCTTTGTTTCCTGTTTCGAACCGAGCGGTTTGACGCGGCAGCGGCAACGTGGAGCGGTTGGACTTTGACGTCGAAAAGGAGGGAAGTTAAGTTGGCTGCGCACCTATAAAGTTGTTCACGTAACGAAGACCGGTTTGTGGCTCGAGGGTGAACTGACGACCTGAACTACCGCTGCAATGACCGACTTGTACGTCTCCGTGGGGGTTTTGGGAGCCGCGGTGCTCATCAGCGAAACGATCCGCCGGGCGGCATCGCGTCTTCTCCCCGGAGCTTATTGGATTTACCTGCTGGAAGCGGCGTCCACCTTCCAGCTCTGCTGCTGCACACACGAACTCAAACTGCTGGGTGAAACGGCCCAGCTGGGTCTGTATATCGGCCTGGTCCTCACCTACAGCATGACGGTCGTCCACATTATAACTTTCCGGGAGGCAATGTGTAATCCCATCGGGGTTTTGGAGCGCGTTTGCCGCGGGACGAGCAGCGCACGAACAGCCGTCGCCCTCATAGCCTGTCAGTTCGGCGCAGCGATCGCCGCGCAGTACTTCGCCGTGTCCGTGTGGTCGCAGAGTCTCTCCGACGTCCACATCAGGCACCAGAGGTTCGGGTTCAAGTGCTTCGACCCCCTCGGTGGGACGGTGCTGGAAGCCGCGGCCGTGGAGCTCGCCTGCGCCTTCGTGGTTCAGGCTGCCGTCATGCACATCCACAAAGTGGACGAAAAACTTCGAGTTCACTTCTTCTCTGCGGTCATCACCGCGCTGGTTGCCGCAGGTGTGTTAATGAACTGTGATTTAAATGAGGGAAAGACTGAAATTAACGATTATTTAATATTATGAAACACAGGACCAAATTTTGAGAAAAGCTTTAGAGGAAAAGAAGAAAATCCAAACAGATTCCTTATAAAAAAAATGCTTTATATTAAATATTATGATAAAATACATTCAAATAATACTTATATGAATGTATTTAAATATGTAAAAGTTGAACTGAATCGGTAACGTGTCAGTTCTTGACTGTTTTATCACCATTCATTACATATCAACTGTGGCCAATCACAGATTGACATACCAATGATAAGCACAGAGTTCAGATCAGTTATCTGTGATTATATTGATCACAAGGTGTACCAACAAGGTACAGTGACACTGAAATGTGGTCAGAAATTAATCACATTATCAGGCTGTTAGTTTGTATGTGGTTATATGATAAGTTATTAATCACAATCACTTGAAATTTCAATAGAAAGGAAAAAAGTTATGAGTCAAAATCTAGTTTTAAGAACTTTTAACAGTCTTGATGTTTGTATTTATTCAAAATAGCCAAAAATATTTACCAGAAATCGAGTATTTCAGCTGTTTTTTAGCTCAAAAATACAATGTTTTATTTATTTTTTGAAAATACTAGGAAAATAGTATCAAATCTATCACTGATTTACCTTTTTTAGTACTTTATTTAGCTAAATATCAAACATTTCCTGACACAAACGTTGCTGTTTCTGTCCTCCCGTGCAGGTGGAAGTATCTCAGGAGCTTTTTTTAACCCCATCCTGGCCTTTTCTGTCCAGTTCCCCTGCAGCGGACACACCTACCTGGAGTACTGCTTTGTTTACTGGCTGGGTCCACTGTTAGGTGGGTTTAGAATGAATGACTGTTTCCAGGCTGATTTCAAGTTCTATTATGTTGGAAAAAAGCTTAAAGTTGCTTTTTTGAGTGCTAACCTTCTGTTTTTACAGTGTAAAGTTAAAGGTTCCTGTTAAAAAATTAATCTTGGTTTTACAATGTGTTCATTTTTAAATAATAATTAAACATTGCTTGTCTGTCTGTCTCTTTTTACTGTGGCTGTGACTTGCTATGCTAACAGTAGCTAGTTAGCATACAAGAGCAGGGGTTTTGGGTGGTGATGCACTTTGTCGTCGGCCATCATTATTTTCTTATGTTGTGACATTTTAAAAACTGACTTTCTGTCTCCTGCTGTTTCCATATCTTGACTTAAGCTAACGATGCTAACCAACCTCTGCACATAAGCTCATATTTAACGGACTGATTAGTGTGAAATTGGTCTTTTTATCTCACTTTGTGCAATAAAATGGGAACACATTTTGAAAACAGTTCATCTTATGATAAAACTGAAGAAGGATACTAATAAATAGACCTTTATTTTTGTTTTGAGGACAGTTTAAACTCCCTGCTCCTTCTTCCTGGCACCCATGCTACGCCCAAAGGCTAGCAGTGCTAATGTGCATGCATGGAGGCAAATATTTGCTTGTATTTATTTATTCATGTCTTAGCTTTCTTTGCAAGAGCCTGATTGGCTCCCACACCTTCACCATAATAACCTCCTGTGTCGTCTTCCTCGTGTCCTCAGGCGTGACGAGCTGCATCCTGCTGCTAGAGAAGATCATCCCCTTCCTCTCTGGAAAGACCACCATGGGAGTGGAGGTTCCTGCCGGCCAGAAACAGAAGACACAATAGATGTGATGTGAGGACAGAACAAGCAGAACAAGTCAGAAGAATCTGTCTCTTTTATTTCGTTGTCGTCCGGCTGGATGAGGCCAGTTCAAGTTTATCACTTCCTGTGAAGAAAACACCTGTGAGGCCTCCGTCTGAAGGTTGAAGGTTGAAGCCCAGCAGACACAAACGCTGTTTTAACGGATGCATCAGGGCGAAGAGCACAAACTGTGACACGAGTTAATCATGCAGCTAAATGTCTGTTCACTTTGCCAATCACAGCACACTTTTACAAACAAATACACTGCACATAAAATTTAAAATCTGTGACTTTGAAAAGCAGAACAAAGCTTCGATTGCACAGACAGGAAGTGCTTTTGAGTTGACAAACACATCTGTGTGTTGAGCTTTCATGGGATTAAGCGGCGAGAGGAGAGAGCGAAGTGGTGCTAGAAACACAGTGTTCATCACAAACTCACACATAAAATCATAAAACCAGTCATTATTAATCCAGAACTTGATTGAGAATCATCACACAGGTTTCTATGTTCACTCTGCTGACAGGAACTTATATTAAACCACATTGTGCCAATATGCAGAGAGGAAACAGATACAAGCAGAGAGAAATTAGCTCAAGTTGTTATCCAAAGCAAACACTGAACATTAAATCACCAAATATAACACAACATCAACACCTGGAAGTATTTTTCTTATAACTTTTTGACATTTTAGCATCAGAATTTCTAACAGATATCTTCAGTTTTGGAAGAAAATGTGCTTTTAATTGTAATTTTCTTGAAGAATCTTTTTATTTCTAAACTGCAGCTGCTGAAGACTTTTCCTTAAATACATTAAACACTAAAGGCTTTAAATTCAGTGAAAATAAATTAGTGGTTAAAGGGGATTTTGCACAAAAGTTCGGGTGTTTGGTCTGTTTTAGTTTGTTATTATGTTTGGTTTTTACACTTTTCAGATGCTGACAATCAAAAATATTTGAATTACACTCAAAATGGTGAAAGAAAACTCGATTTCACTTTGAGTTTTAGTTTCTTTTTTCTTTTTTTTGACACGGAAACGACCAAAACTTTTACCTGCAGTTGAATTTTTTTTTTTTCCTGTGTGCATCATGTCTGAGCCTGTTAGTTTAACTTGTTAAATATTTATCTCAAGTTATTTATCTCAAGTTTAGAGTTATAAGTCTACTAGTGTAATATTTACTTTGGGATTTTGTTGGAATGCTGTTTTTGGAATTTTGTTTATATAGTTTGGGAACATCAGTCGCATCTTTTCACTTTTTTTTTTACCAGATTTCCTCTGTTAAAACTGCAGTAACCTCTAATTATCTGCAGAAAAGCACAAATTATTTAACAACTTCAATACCTCTAGAGTCTGTTTGATTATAATGCAATTTCTTTCTGAGTTGCTACTTATATATGTTTGATTATTTTAAATATGTTTGTGAACAAACGTTGATTTTTCTCCTACGTTTTTGACTCCTGGTCTGTCATCAAAATGTGCAGCATGTTTTAAAAATGGTACAATGTTGTAATTTAACTGCATTTGTAAAATGTGGCTTATTTTTATTAAAAACTTGTTTGAAAAAGTGGCACATTTATGTTTTGTGTTTAAAGTTTGTTTCATTTTTTTCAGCTTTTATTGTGTAAATGGATGATATTTAGATTATATTATGATGAGATGTTGGTTTTTATTTAACAGTGCAGAATTTTTATCTTAAATGTGATTCTTAAAATCATAAAAACTACAACATATGAACCAAATAACAGTCAGTCTCTCTTGAAATCCTCAGGGAAGTTTTGGATAATCCCAAAAAGAACAAGCCAATAAAATCCAGAGCACCTCCAGAGCACTTGGCACTTTGACCTGCATGGTATCTGTTACACAACGTGACCTTTGTGCCCTCTCCTCCCCTCTCCTCCCCTCTTCTCCCCTCTTCTCAGGCTGCTGACTGAGCCAAATACCAAACAGGAAGTCCTCTGTTCGCTCTGCAGCATAGTTAACACTCAACACTTAAACAATATATAACCAACATGAGTCTGATTCGTCACGGCTGCTTCACAGGAATAAATCAAAAAAAGGTGCAGATGTGAACTTTGATGACCTCTGCTGGCGAAACTTTAACTTCATCTGAAACCTGCTGTGCCTTTAATTTAATGTTTTTCCCTGCTGCCGGTCTGTCTGACACGGCGGCGGCTGTGGCGTGACACCTTTTGCTCGTCTTGGGTCAGTTTTGAGCTCTCTGCTGCAGCGAAGGTCAGTCCAAGCTCATGTGACAAATCCCAGGATTACTGCTCCTTCGCTGTCAACACCTCCGAAGCTCTCACGCCTCTTTGTTGCTTTAAATAAAACAAAACTGCAGCTTTCTCCTATTGGTTTATTCAATATATCTTTTATAACAGTGGCCATATTTTACAGCAACTTTTAAAACATGATTAAAATGTGGTGGCACAATATGGAAGTTCACAGCAGGAGCTTTGTGTTTTCAGGCCTCCTCGTCTCCCAAACTTGCTCTCCTCAGATTACCCCTCCAACCCCGCGACCCTCAGCCCCTCCCCTCACTTTTTTAAAGTCGCTGATGATTTTCTCGCAGCTTTCCTAATGAGTTTCAAATGGCATGAGCCGTTTTTATGATGAGCACTGTTTTAAAGCAGCTCTGGGTGTGAGCTCGTTACATCATTGTTGCCATGAGACCGACGATGTGATCATAACAATGTTTTAGACGCATTAACAGTCAATGGGCTGATTAATTGGATGCAGATGACCAAAGTCATTATGACACTGTTTTATTAAAGAAACACACAAAAACTTATTTTTAATCCATTATATAATTAATGTATGATTCATTCTAACTATGATTTATTCATTTTTGATTCATTCCATCAAGCGGACGTCCTGTAGCTGGTCCACGTTGTCACCATGAGCAGGTCAGATACCTGCACGTCTCTGTTTACACAATTAACCAACAACATGTAGATGCCTCCAGCTGCTTGAATAAACAGCAGCTTATGTCTTTATGCGTACATTTTTTAAAAAATCACCTTTAAAATCTTGCTTATAGTCTGTTAAACTCACTGTTTTGTCTCCTCTGTACATCTCTGACATGCTATGTGATCGTAACACCGTCAGGTTTGTCAGATCATCAGGTGGAGACCTTCAAACTTCACCTGGAGTGAAGTTCAGGTCCTGTGAGCTTCTGCCTTCAGTTTCTGTCGTCCAGCCCTCTAAAACAAACTAACAGTCTGACCTGAGGATAAAACAGTTTGTCATAACTGTGTCCACATGCAGAAACAAACACAAACTTACTTACAACTTACCTTCCCTAAGGTTTATGGGTAAATACTGAGTGTTTAAGTGTGTATGTGTCTGTGTGTGTTGCTGTACATGTAAACTATACAATGAGTCATGTCTTATATTCTTATAAGTTTGTTTCTTATCTTATCTTATCTTTGTTCTCGTGTTTATGCATATCTCATCTTTATATGTTGTCTTTCAGTGCAAAGCACATTGAGTCAACTTGCATTGAAATGTTTTTTCATCATTGTGATGCAACTTCATGCAACAACGACAAAAAACATGCATGCAAATCTTTAGGGAATCAGTTTTTAGTGGAATTACATTCTAACAACAAAATAGTCCCTTTGCAAATGGCTGCCAGTGCGTTCTGTGGATTATCCAGAATAATCAGGGCATTGCTTTGAGAAAAAGGTGCTGCTGTTGCATATGATTAATCTTCTAGAGCTCACTTTCTCACTTGGCTCTATTGCAGCAGGCCAATTTCATACAGAAGCTAAATGTTTCTTTGTTCTAGCCTTATGAATAAGAGAGAATAATAATGAGAATGACATTAATATATGACATTTGGCCTGAAAGAAAGATAAAATACTCTAAAAAATGTTCAAACTATTCCTGAGTCTTCTCCTTTACATTAAGAGAGGAATGCTCAAATTTGCACGCAACATGTCAGCGATATTTTTGTCTTTTATTTTGAAGGTTCGAACAGGAAATGCTGTTAATCACCGCGCAGTTTGTGATGCTGGTTTCGGTTTGGGCGGTGCAAACATCCCGAGTGACTGCAGCCCAGAGGCTCACCTCAGGGGAAGAACATTCCTGTGGCTGCAAACTACAGTTACACCTTTACACCAGCAGGAGGCGCAATATGCATAAAATCCTTACAGAGTGTGTTTGAACAATGGCCTTTTTTCCCACAGGATTGTTTCTGAACTTCAGCAAAATGGGATATTTATTAAACAATAGAGTTCAAGTGCTGACTTGCAGCGTGTTTTCACATAAAGTAGGTTTAATGCAGTTTGAAGTCCTTTGCAGATCTAAATAATCCTCCAGCTTCACAGCAGAACTTCAGGAAAACCTTCCCAAATACACAGCAACCAAAACATCTTTAAAGAAAGTGATTGTGAAATCAGCTGTCAGAATGACTTAAAACCCAAAGTTAACCTTCAAAATGCATTTTTTGCCCAAACAATAAAAAACTCAGACTTCTTAAAAATAATTTAGAAGCAAATCCTCACATTTAAAGAGTTGAAAACATGTTGGTTTTGCATGAAAAATTAGTAACGATCAACAAAACTCTTGCCAATTAATTTTCTGCTGAACAGTTCATCACTTCAGTTGTACCTATAAATTATAAAACTATTATGCTATGTGTGTAAACATCTTAATAAAAGTAGATAGTGAGTAGAGCTTTAAAACTGTTGTTGTAAAGTCAAATGTAAAACACCTCTCAGAGATTTTGTGGAGTAGAATCTGGAAGTGGCATTAGATTATAATATTAGATTAGATAACAGATTGGATTATATTTATTAAAGGATATGATATGTGAAGAGAAACATAAGATGTGTTTCATCACTGTGGAAACAGGTGGCAGTCGGGGATACAGGTCTCTATGGCATCCACAGGAGCGTGTGTAAAGCGGTATAAGTATAATAAATCCACTTCCGGCGTAATTTTCAGAATAAAGGACTAGATTTTATTATTTTCTGTTACTTTTCCCAGTGAAAAACATAAGTAACAATTAAAGTTAATATAAATAACAATGCTTTTGATAGCACTGAAGTGTTATCTATGCATCATACTCCATTATAATTTACTAAATAATATTATCTCCGCGGTCATTCGGTCACAATAAAACGAAACATGCAAAATAGCAATGCTAGCTAAAATGCTATTGTAGCCGTTTCACGACATGTCCATTAATGCGATCGATAAGTGTTAAAATAAATCCTTTACAGTTTTTAAAAAAATTTAGAGGCAAAAGTTTTGATTTCCGGTACCTTTGTTGATAACTTCGGTTAACTTGACGTAACCTCATCCTCCGAGGCCACCGGCTTCATATCGGATGACCGTGACCGACGGCAGCAAGAGGGCTGCGGCTTCTTGTCTGTCGTTTATCGGGAGGACAAACCGACCTGGAGGGTTACCTGGAGGTAGGATAATTATCGCTACACATTGATAAAACACATCAGATACACATACATTAGAGATATTGATCCTTTTTTTTTGCATCGTTGTGTTTCGGGTGATGATCCGCTCCATGTTTGAGCTCTAACCAGGTCTCAATAGATCCCCATTCTGTCTTATGCATGGAATGTGTAACCAGACCTTATTATGAAAATCGATCAATTTCGAATAATCTTACTTGCTGACTTGAGCGGATATCTATTTATATCTGACTGAAGTTTTTACGAATGACCAGGGCACAGAGTTTAATTCGGCTCATAAACAGCACAGTAATGAACATTCAGAGGAGCTCTGCAAATTACATTTGTGAAAAATTGACCCTAATACGCGTGGAATTTACCAGCATAAGGGCACTTTGTTCTGATGATAAGTTTTTAGCTTTTTTAAATAGAGTTCTGCATGTTTGTTTATATCGAAGAACATCTCCATTGCCAAGAGTGATGCACGTGACAGATTTGCTTTTCTCAGACTGGTTATACATTAATCATGCATGTTATTGTTGCTCTGCTATTAACTCATTAAAAAGTTTTTCCTTACAGCAGATGCAATGACTAACAGATCACAAAACTATAATACAGAAAGAAATGATCACATGAGAAATGAAAGCTCCAGTAGTTTACAGATGCTTTAAACCATTAATTAAATTCTGAATTGTCTGCTCTTACTTTATTTCAGTATGATACTATGTGTATTCAAAAATATTTTTTAGTTTATTGCAATGAAACTTTCATTTATCTGCATAGAGTTCAATCACTGAAGAGGGATTACAGCTGGCTTAACTCTCTTTTTGTTCTCCAGCAGATGATGACCTGAAATACAGCAGAGTTGCACAAGAACTTGGAAAAAAAACTGATCAGGTCAGGGTAAATTTAAGACTTTGCCGTCGTGGGAACTGCAACAGAGCAGCTTAGATTTCCTGAATGAAAGAACATAAACAAGTCAGTGATGGACAGTAACTAAGTTTTGGCTGCTTGAAATCAAGTTTCAACAGTGTTCCTGCTGAGACTCGGTCACAGACTGAACTGTGTTTCTGTGTATCAGGTGTGTATGAGCAGGATGGAGGGTGTGTCAGAGTGTGTGTGAACACATGGCATCCACGTTGTCCCAGCTGCAGTTCGGCCGGCTGCGTGGTCTGCGTGCTAAACTGCTGCGGCGCTACAAGCACCAACCTTTTGTGTCGTGTCTCACTGGTCTGTACAGCTGCCAGTGGAGACGAGATGAGAGGAGCTGCACTCAGCCTGGAGACTGCTGCTGCAACAAGGTCAGACAACCAGAGGTGCACATCTGGTCCAGTGATGGTCCTCTGTCTCAGCATGCTAAAAAAATGTCTTAATTGTCAATTTTGAGTTAAAGTTTAAGTTTCTGGTGATGCTGTTCAAAGTTTTTTTTACTTAGCAACATAAAAGTCTGGAGAAACTGACTCAAAAGACACATAAATCCTGATTTTCAAAAGATTTAATTTAAGAAACTGTTTGAATTCCAAGTGTAGCTTCAGGCACGGAGCAGAGCATCTCAGTTCAAAGCGAGTGAACTCTACCCAAATAAAAGCAACTAAATTGAATAAAACTTAAAGGCTAATTTCATTATTGAACTGTATACAACCCACAGTCAGACCAGAGCTGTTTTAAAGTCACAGCCACTGAAGAGTTTCCTTGATAAAATTCCTCTTCCTCCTCCGAGGTCAGAACGCAGTCTTCTATCTCAAAGAAACAAAGTAATAAATGGAGAAAAATATGTGCTATGTGCTAAAGGCCATCTTAAAACAACTGGAATTTCATTCTTTATCTCTGCTGTTGACAGCTGGAAGGTGTTAGCTTTGCTCTGCTCGTGGCGGCTTTCTGCTTAACGCTGGTGTTTCTCTACTTCTGGGGACAAGCAAAGAATGACTACAATGACTTCGACTGGTGGGTTGAGTAACATTTGCTGTTTATAGCGTAATTATGTGTAATCACTGTACACATAAAAGTTTGTTTAGCCACAGTTACACTGACCTGCTGTAGGTTTCCAGAGCAGAAATGAGCTCTTTGTCCTTTGTTTGACTCTCCTATTATCCTCTCTTTGCAGTTTGTGCAGTTTTTCTTTACTTTATTTGCTAGAATACAGTGTGGACTCACTCTTACAGTATGCAACACACATGCAGAGCAAAACCAAGACAACTTCAGTCTTAAATACAGATTTTGATGCAGGGCCCCTGTTTAAGAGTTTACACAGTAAATATAGAGCTCTTTGTGAAGTAGGAACAGGCAGTAAAATAAATGGAGCAGTAGAATAAAGAACCAGAGCAAAAAGGTGTGACAAGGTTTCTTAATATAAAAATTATGTTCAACCTTTACATGAAAACACTTGAAAATACACAAAAACCTATCTTTTTTGGGGTTGCATAACAAGGTTTTTATTAGATAGTGATAGCAGAGATTTGATGAGAAACACAGAAGAGAGAAAGATGAAACAACAGTCTGGCTGATCTGTGTACATAATGGATTTCAGTCTATATAATCTAAATATTTATTGTTGCATCACAATTTCAAACAGTCTTTCTGTTTTTGCTCGTGTGCAGGTTTAACTTTGGGAATTTGGGCTTCTGGTTTCCCTGGTCTGTGGTGCTGTTGGTCATTGCTGCAGGCTTCTTCACCTACATCACTGTACTTATGGTGAGGTAAAAACAAAACAGTGATTAAAAAATGATAAAAACATTCATAAAGAAAAATTAGAATAAAAAACAGAAAGATATTCTTAAATGTAATTTAAGATCATTTATATGTATTAATTTAAAGTTTGTGATACGCTAAATGTCTTCTGTAAAAACAGATGATTGTCAGGCTATGAGAAACAGGGTCTTTCTGATAATATACACAAGGGGGCGCTGTTGTGTTAGAGTAACTTATAAGCCGCGAGCTTCTCCCAGAGAGGAAGAAGGAGGGACTTCTGGGATACGTGAAACACTAACAAAAACAATAGAAACTTACAAACAGAGTTTTGTTTGAGTCATCACCACAAACGGTGTATATTTAACTTTTTAAAACTGTCGACGATTTAAAAAAAAACAATGTTAAAGAGGTAGTTGTCGGGCTGCTCGGACCGCTGCTGTCAAGGGAAGCTAACCGAGCTAACGCTAACGCTAACGGCTAACGGGCGCTTAGCTAGTGAGTTATCCTTAAAATGTAACACACACTGCCAGACAGCGAAAAATATACACTTATAGAGAAGATTAGGACAGACTTGAGTAAATTAGTCGAAATAGAATACACGCAGTTAAAAATATTAGGACAGACTTAGTTTAATTAATTAATAATAGGTAATGAGAGGCACTAGCTTGCTAGCCTCGGTTAGCATAGCGCGGTTGCGGTCGGTCTGTGCTTTGAATACTGCTGATGACGCAACGTGGCTGTACAGGTAATCACAGAATCACCTGTGAGACTTCATGTATGCTTTTCATTCTTCTTTGCAGCTGCTGGCTGTGTGTTTGTTGTCAGAGGGACAGAGACTCTACTTACACTGGAGTCACAAGGTAAACAAATGCGCTGTACACTCACTGTCTCAGTTTTTATACTGACTGCACAATGTGTTCATTTACAGTTCAAAGTATCTCGACGAGTTTTAGTGTCGTTTATGGGAGATAACAGCAGCTTTTTTTGATGGTTGGTCCTCTAAATCTGCTTGTGTTGTCATCTCAAATGCCTTATTAACCACGTGTAAAAACTCACTGTGCTAAGACTTGAAGGTGAAGATTAGAGATACTTTGACTTCTAAAAACTAGTTAAGCTTTTGGTGTTTTCAGTTCACTAAGCGGCTCAGTTCTCAGCCTTTGAGAGAGCTAATGTGACATCTGTAAAAGAAGAAAGTCATTGTCAAAACATTGTTAATTATAGTCATCCGTCCACTTACAGAAAAGCTGTCAATAAATGGAGGTGAATGACAGCTGTTGCAGATGTCCCTAAAAGTGGCTGTCCATCCAAAATGACTGCAAAGAGCGTGTGGATGCTCTGCAAAACTATTGGGAAAATGTGTTTTTGGACAGATAAAAATAGGTGAAGTCGTAAGAGTCGTAAGAGAATGAAACACAACACTAAGTCTACCCTAAGTTAGATGTGGCATATTGTCGTGAACAAATCATCCCAACAGTAAAGTAAAAATGCAGATAGCACTGTGATTTGGGGCCAGTTTGGTCTCACTGGGCCAGGAAAACTTGCAGTCATGGAAAAGAGAGTGAATTTGCAAGTTTTTTTAAGGACATCTTAGCAGAAAAATGTCAGGGTGTCAGATGCCACTTGAGGCTTATTTGAGGTTGAGTAATGCAACAGGACAAAGCATTGAAAAAGGCTCCACAGAGGAAAAAAAACCCATTTGGAGTGACAGAGTCTCAGCACAGACTTCAATCCAAAAGAGCCACGTTGAGCAAACCTCATGTGAGCTATTTCTGGAAGACACCGCAAATGACTTTTTGCAAATTAACACTTTTGAAAGGACGGCTGGGTTCACATTCCCTCTGACTGATGTTCAGACACCTCAAGTGTTAAACTGAAGTCACTGCTGCCAAAAGAGTTTCAGCAAAGTTAAAAATCAGATAAAATACTCTTTTTTTTTTACTACCAGTGTGAAGGTTCATTGGATATGTTCAATAAATACATAAATTATTACAAAGTGTTTTTGTTATTTTAGCTTCAGCCTGTTTTGTTTGGGTATGCTTGTGTTATTGATTAGTATCAGATAACATTTTGTGATCATAAACACAGATTAAATAGTAATAAAACCAAAGGGTTCACTCTCTTTTTCTCTGCACTTTTTGTATTTTGTTCTTAAGTTTCCCTTGTGAAACAGATCTGAGAGTTTCTGAATGTGTAAAGCAACTAAGTTCTAAGCCTAAAAGATGCATTAGCAGAAAAAATGCAAATGGACCTTTAAAATATATTTTATTTGATGCTAATTGTCCCAAATAATGACTGCTGTCAGATTGGGATCCTGGTGAGCTTGACTTTCTCCATCGTTGCCACGGCCGTGTTGTCCGACCTGTGGAGTAAAGAATGGAAGACTTTACTGCTTTCCTTCCAGGTAACTCTCTTCCTCCTCCTCCTCCTCTTCCTCTTCCTCTTCCTCCCATCAGCTTTTACTCATAGAGGTTTCCACTTCCGACCCCTGACTTTGTTTGAAATCCTTCCCAGGTGACTGCACCTTATTTACATGTGGGTGGGGTGCTGCTGATGACTGCGCTGGCTTGGCCGATAGCTTTGCACTTCTTCTGCATGAACAGCAGAGGTGAGGTGCACGATTGTGGTGTTCAGATGATGTTAAACAAACTCTCTAGACTGCTGAAATGTTGGGTCATGTGAGGAAAAACACTTATTTGTTTCCTTGAGGAGAGTTAGATGGAAGATTGACACCACTCTCACTTCTTTTCACAAGTCTTGGCTCCTTTGAGAATTAAGAAAATGAATGAATTTTTTTGAAGTAAAAACAATATCTTGACATAAAGCAAATCATGCTGCAGTATTACAATAATGTGACTTGAAGAAAAACATAAATATTAACAAGGAAACTGGCATTTAAACTAATAGTAACTGTTGTTGTGTTTCAGTAACACAGAGCCTGATCATCGGGGTTTATGTTACCATCCTGTCTGCCCTCTACCTGGTACCTCTCGGTTTGTATTCTCCTTGTATCAAAGAAAAGGGGACCCTGAGCCCTGCCCCGGCCCTCATCGGCCACAGAGGAGCACCCATGGTAAGAAACAATCTAAACAAGAAAAAATTACAAGTCTGGTCATTAATAGTTTAGTCTTTTATCTTTTTTGTCTTATTTCCACTGTGTTTTCAGTCAGATTGTCTTCCTAACGGCATTTTGTTGCACTCGGCATCTCTGGAAACAGATTGAACACATTTGAATTAAAACTACAGCTATCTATTATTTTCATTTTTGATCATCTGCAGATCGTTTTCTCAATTTAGTTTTATGGGGCATAAAATATGTTAACAAACTATGAAAAAGTTGTTCTAACTGCACAGATCCCACATTGATGATTTAGCTTGTTCTGTCTGGCCAATATTCTAAACATTAAATACTTTTAATGTGTTGTTAGATGACAAAAAAGTAGTAAATTCTAACATTTATAAAAGAGGAATATTTGGCGTTCGTACTGGAAAAGTAAATGAAAAGATTTTGCAATTCTCAAAGCACCATAGTTTCTCTGACAGATCTTTGCCACAAACTGAAATTCTTAATATTTCTCATATTATTCTGGAAATGTTGAAGTTTCTCACACCAGCTAAACGACCTGCCAGAACAGTGAAGTCATCTCCTGTTTTGTAACCAGTTTTTAAGTTTGGATACGAAACAAAATCCCGAACAAAGCAGTGTGATACATCTTTAATATGTTTAGGGTTACTGTGTAGGATTTGTTTGGATTCAGGAACTCGACTCACTTCCTTCATGACTTGGTTGTTTGGAGTCCAGAAGAGAAACTTCCTCTTAAACTCTGTAAACTCTGCTGGCAAATTGTTTACACTTCCAAGTGAAAGAGCAACTTGCACGTCACCTCATGTTCTGACTGTAGCTGCAAATCGCCACCATGTGAGCGTATCAATGTATTGATTATCATTGTGTCAAACTCTATCTGCAGCTTGCGCCTGAAAACACTTTGATGTCGTTCGAGAAGGCCGTGGAAGCAGGAAGTGATGGTCTGGAAACAGATGTTACGATTAGGTCAGTCAGCAGCTCACAGAAATGTATATGTTGGCAAACGTCAAACAATGAATCAAATATTTCCACTGGTTTGCTTACACGAGTGTGTAATTTTGGTTTGCAAATGTTCAGTTATGCATGAAAATGCCTCTTGCTATCAGCTCAGTCAGTTTTACAGTCTGAACAGTGTGATCATGCTGATGTTTAGCTGTTGTCATGTGTGTTTATGTTCCCTGTCTTAGTTTAGCGTGTTTAACATGCTGACATTTGCCAGTGAACGTAAACTTGAGCTGAAGCTCACAGGATTGTTATTAGTTTTCCAGGAATTTATCATAAATCAAAGCGGTGGATACGTTATAATTCATGTAAAGGTTAACAGATCAACAAATTCATGCAATGCTTAAGAAAAAAGTCCAGGAATCACCAAAATCATCAGGCTGTGTATCATCAATATCTGAAAAAACTCTGTAGAAATCCATTCAATAATTTGTTTAGATGTTTCAGTTTGGACCAAAATGGTGGCCACTTTTTTTTCAAAACTAAAATTTTGTTTAGGTAATAAAGATATTAAGATTTAAAAGCCATGTCAGTCACACTAGTTGGTGCTGTTTTCATGTCATTGTTGTAGCTTTGATGGGGTTCCCTTCCTGATGCACGACTACACGCTGCAAAGAACCACCAACATCCACGAGGTTTTCCCAAACCGGACCAAGTATCCGGCCGCCATGTTCACCTGGGCTGAACTGGAGAGTCTGAACGCCGGAGCCTGGTTCCTCTCGGTGAGTCACACTCAGTAATATGTGAAGATTTCAGACTAATCTTTATTAAATCTTCTATTGAGTCTATTAAAACACTGATGACTCTAAATGTTTTAGATATCAGACACATTTTTTTATTGCAGATGAACCACAAAGAAAATTTTATCACTTTTAGACTGTATGTGGCATAAAAATCAACATTTTAACATTTTATTGACCAAATTTAACCATTTTCTGATAAAGAAAACCAATATCTGATGTATTAAAGCAGAAAATAACTTGGTTGCAGCCCTATTGATTAGTTCATGTGACCTGATGAAGATCTGTTCAATCAAAATGTTGCTCTGTTAAAATTGCTGGGAGCTGTTAGTTCAGTGCACAGACATGTTTACACATTGATATCAGCTGGTAGAAGAGAAACATTAGGCAGCGTACAGTGACACAGTATTAATGAGATATTGACGACTGTCCCTTCCAGCACAATCCGTTTGGTACAGCCGGTTCTTTGGGAGCAGACGACCGACTGCAGGCGGGAAAACAGCCTGTCTGCAGCCTGCGAGCCTTCCTGCAGCTGGCAGCTCAGAGAGACAAGCTGGTGATCTTTGACCTCTACCGTCCACCCAGAGGTCACCCTTACAGAGATACCTGGATCCAACGCACGCTGGAGGTCATTCAGAACGAGTCCTCCATTCACTCCTCACAGGTGATGCTTTTAAATGGCTGTCAGAGTTTGTAAGGTACAACAAGGAGTTTAAAAAGGTTTTATTCACCACAAATAATGAAAGAACCATTAATTTGTTCATTCATGTCTGTTTGTGTGTCTTAATTACTCCCCAGGTGCTGTGGCTGCCATCAGATCTGCGCTCTCTGGTCCAGGAGATCGATCCTGAGCTCCAGCAGACGTCAGGCGGTCGGCTCCCCCTAGAGGAGCTCCAGAGGAACCACATCGTCAAACTGAACCTGCACTACAGCTCCATGTCCGCCGAGCTCGTCAGGTCAGAGTGTGTTAGTGTCTCTGAGTGTATCAGAGCTGATACTGTGCATCACTTCCTGACTTTTCCTCCTCGTGTGCAGTGAGTACGCTGCAGTGAACATCACCACCAACCTGTATGTGATCAGCCAGCCGTGGCTCTACTCTCTGGCCTGGTGCAGCGGAGTTCAGTCGGTCACCACAAACGCTCCGCAGCTCCTCGGCACCATGAGCTCCCCTCTCTTCCTCATGGTAACACTTCAATAGTGACACTATTTCCTTTTTATGCAGCCTTTTATTTCAATAACACAGCAGCTTAAAGGCGAATATTGTACTTTTTACTCCATTACATTTATCCAACAGCTTCAGTTACTTTTCAAATTCCATATAAAAAAAACTTTAGTGAATGAAAGAATAAAACTAAATGGGCAGATTTTAACTCTAAAGAGAATCAGATGATGTAATTAAGTTGAAGAATTTGTTTTTTAAAGACAAAAAAAGTTAATTTTTTTCTTAACCTGTGCATGTAAACACTGTACATACAGTTTGTAACACTGATCTTTCTGTCACTCTTTTTTATCTGTTTGTCTCTCAGAGTCCAGATGAGTATAAGCTGATGTGGATTCTCACTGATCTGGTTTCCCTCATGCTGATTCTCATCATCTTCATCTTTCATTGGTGAATCGCACACAGCAGTAAAAATCAAAAGCAGCTAGCTAGGAAGATCCTACCTGTCGATACTCTGAATAAGCTGTAAATGTAGCAGTGACTTTTTTCAAGGCTTGACGGATGTTTCATGTTTTGTTTGTTTGCAGGTGGCGAGAGCGAGGACTTGCTTTCTACTCAGGCAGCAAAATAACATCAGAAAATGGCACCTACAGCAAGTTCAAAACAGGTAAGCTACTAAAAAAAAGAACTGAAAGGTGCAACTAACAAGGTTCGCCATGATGCACCGAGTCTGAAATAAGGCAGATTAGGGATGGGTATCGTTAGGATTTTTATGAATCCGATTCCGGTTCCGGTTCTGCTTATCGATTCCTTATTTCGATTCCAAAATAGTAAAAAATAGAAGGTCAATTGTTTATTTAACAAAAGTAACTTTATTCCTT
>JAQMCX010000013.1:3260166-3296995 GCA_029814765.1 Acanthurus leucopareius
AGACACGCAGCCATTGTAAAAAAGGTTACAAGTGCGTCCAAGAACCGATAAGCAGAACCGAAAGTAAATATTTTTTAATTTTTTTTTTAAGGCAGATATTCTCCTACTTAAATAAAGTTTTTAAAAAAACATACTACTCTTGTGTTTCTGGTTAGCTTAGCTTAGCATAAGGACTGGAAATGGGTGAATTGCCAACCTGACTCTGTGAAAAAGATATAAAATCCACCCACCAGCACCTTTAAAGCTCCCCAGTTACACACCAGTAGCTTCGTTCTTATTGGTTGAATCTGTACAAGAACAGAGTTTATCTGTTATCATCGTAATCTTCTGTTTATAAGAGGGTGTGTGGCACTGCGCTTCACATAAACAGGAGATTATGTGTGACTGTAAACGTGTAAATAAAAAGCATTTAGTGGTTCAGTATGTTTGTATATTCTCAAGTGGATCTGAGCTGATTGTTATGGGCTTCTGACCTTCAGCATGTGGGTGTAGAGTCATTTACAGGAATACTGAGTTCAGCATGTTATGTGGGAAGAGTTCACCTGCAGGTTAAAGCAGAAAGAAAAAAATGGCTGCTGCTCTTTAGCTGCTCATGCTACTGTGTTTTTTTGTTGATATTTACAAAGAAATTTAAAATCCACTCAGAATAGAAGCTGAAAACATAATCAACTAGTTAGCAATTGATTCAGTTTTCACTCAAAAACGTGAATCATTTGATAATTTCAGCCTCTAAAATGTGATTATGTGCTGCTTTTCTTTGATTTATTATAGTAAATTTATATCTTCAGGTTGTAAACTGTTTGTTGGAAAGAACAAAACATCACCTGTGGCTCTGAGAAAATGTGATGGGCATTTTTTTTTAGCTAATTTTGATGTTTCTAGAGCTGTAATATGAAAATCTGTGCTTCGTCTGACTCCCGTTACAGAGATGAGTGATATATGGTCAGTCTCCAGTTCGAACTCCCAGGCAGAAAAGACTCAAACTGGCAACCGAGTCTGAGCACTGACCAGCTGCCTCTGAGAGGAGCCAACCTGGCAACCCTGAGCCTCACACTGCCGACCTGTAAGATCCCAGCAGAACTTTATGTCAAGTGCACTTTGTCTAGATTAAATGAAGCAACAGAAACATTTCCTCACTTTATTATTATTATTTTTAGCTGTTTTATCAGATAAAATTCAAATAACTACAGTGAAGATTTCAGCTGATGAATGATGTAAATGACGTCTTTTAAAATCACTTTAGGGCTTCCAGAAACTTTGATTTTTAAGGATTTTCACTGTATAGTATAAACACCATAGTAATATATTTTCATATGTTACTTACCTGTCTGTGATGTTAGCATGCTCTGCTAGCTCCCCCTACAGGAGCTTATGTTTATGACAAAACCTCTGTGCTCTTTGAAAAATGTCATTTATTCATGTCTACATCAGGATATTTGGTCACATCATGGATGAAACAATTTCTCCTCAATATAAACAAAGAATTATGATTCTGACTCGATGTTTAAAAATCAATGCTAACAGTTCATACATTAAAAAAAAAAGACAAATGAGCATAAAATCAGTCACATCTAGAGTGTGTGTTTACATTTACATGAACTAAAACTACTGTGGATCAACTTAAAGAGGTGTTTTAACACGGTGGCACAAATACGGTCTGTTTGCACAAAAAAGACTAACAATGCAATAAAAAAATCATCAGGTTAAAGTTAAATAAGTTTAAATCCAGATTAACTCGCAACAGTTCACTGAAGTTTCTTCTTAATCTGTTCAAGTTTGACTGCACGAGTTGGCAAACTGTAACAAACCAATCAAACGAAACAAAAACAGAGAGCTGAAGGGTCGTGTGTTGAATTAAATGTCAGCTTTGGTGTAGATGATGGTTTGAATGTAAAGACTCTTTAATTTATGCTGTTTTAGTAAACTTTTAACATCTCTGAACGTAAATAAGGACCTGAAAAATTATGATACTTGTAAGAAAAACTCAATTACAAGTCTGGGATTAGAGGATTGTGGTGTGACTGTTATGACTGTTCAGAGATCAGATTGTTTTTGCCAAATTACTGCTGGTGGGAAAAAGTCATAAAAAGGCAATATGTGAGTCTTAAGACAGGGCAGTTTTCATTCATAACATGAACCAAAACGTTGGCATTTCAGCTTCTTAGTTAAACAATAATGAACTGCCTCAACAACCACTTTGTGGGACAATTTAAAAGGACACACAGCCAGTTTTTTAATCTGGTTTCTTCACCTGAACTCACACCGCATGTGTGTGTGTGTGTGTGTATGTGTGTGTGTGTATGAAAGCAGGATTGATTGATTGACTGTCATTGATGAGTTTCCAGCTGTTTGCTCACTTGTTGCCACGGGAGGTTCGCTGTTTGGTCATCGTCGTTAACATCTGGCTGATGTAAGAGGTCAGGAGGTCGTCCATTTTGTAGCCCTGAGAGGTTGGAGGTCAAAGGTCATATGTAATGCACCAGATTAGCATTAGACTGCTTTAATTGTTTGCAAATTAGAAGAAGAGTGTATAGATTTAAACAGCTCTTCACTGGAAAACTAATCAGTTCAAAACCATGTAGTTATTTGGAAAACGCGAATCGTTTGAAGTTAAAACATGCGGGGGTGTGTGTGTGTGTGTGTGTTGATTGGCTCACCAGTGAGGTTTCACACAGCAGTTTGCTGCCTCGGACCAGGTTTCCGATGGTGATGTGGAAGTACGTGTTGCCGCTGCTCCAGTTAGAGATCTTGGTGAAGGGATGAGTGGTGAGGATGTCCTGAAGGAAACATGAGGAGTGAGATGAGAAACAGCTGCCTCACACACACACACACACACACACACACACTCTCAGACGTACGAGAGGTGATAAACTCAGGTAGAAGTCAGAAAAGAGGCCTCAGGCAGAAGTTTTCACAAACCACAAAGGAGGTTTTGATTGAAAAAATGAACAAGAAATAACTTAAAATCTAATTAAAAACTGAAATTACAGATAAAAGATGTGAACTCACCTTTGACTTTGGATCAATGAGACTGACTCCATGTTTGTTTATTGCTATCAGGAGGGTTTCTGGGTAATTTGGATCAGTTGTTTGCTACAGAAGCAAAAAGATAATTAAAAACAAGACTTTTCAGACTGTGTTGAAAAAAAAGAGGATAGTAATTAAAGTAATTTTATTCAAGTACTGTACTTAAATATAATTTTAAGGTATTTGAACTTGAGTATTTTCAATCTGCCAATTCATCACTACATTTTAGAGAAACATCCTTACATACCCTTTATTCCTGCAATTTTTGACAGTTACTAGTAACTTTGCAGATTATTTCTACAATAGCATCATTACTTTTACTTAAGTAGACTTGAGTTTAACCACCTTGACAAAAACAAACATCAAAACAAAGATGAGAAGATTCATCAGCTTCAAAAGTCAAATTCACTTTCAGCTTTTAAACACAGATTACTGCAGTAATTAGTTACATCTTTACCTTCACTTCAAAGAAGGCAGAACCAAACGTGGGCCACTTGTAAATGATTTTGAGGAAGGAGAGTTTGGCTTCTTCTGGACTTTTTCCTGAGTGCTTGTTGAACAGCGACATGATGGACTGAGACACACAAACACAAACCAAGAACATGTGAACATTTCTGAACATAATCATGTTTACAAACTGATCTCTGGTCAGTTTTGTGGACACTTTAAGATACATTAAAATATTACATTTAAATCATAACTTCAGAGTGAATTACATGACTTTTCTTCCGGTAAATATCCGTAAATGACCTAATAGGTGATTTTTTTTTAGTATTTTTAATTCCAAGCTTTAACATTTTATATTATTTACATTAGGGATCTGATATGGAATAATTTAAGCTGTGAAATCTGATTTTACTCAGCTTTTCGTTGTGCTAACATGTCAGCTCACCCTCTTCCAGTCGTCGGGGGACATGAGTCTGATCTGATCCTGAGGGACGAGCTCCTTCAGGATCTTGGAGATGTTCTGGAAGTGGACTTTATCCTCCTCAAACTTCACTCTGTAGATCAGCGCTGCCAGCAGGCACACCTCCTCCCTTGGACACTTGTGGTAGCCTCGCAGATACTTAGGCAGCTCCTGTAGAGAGAAAGAAGACAGCTGCTGTTATCATAATGTCAGCAAAAAATAAGAATTTCAACAGCTGCCTTCTCTTATCTTTATTTGAAAATAACAAGATAAATGAACATAAAAATTTGAGATAAGTGAAGATGAAACATAAGCAGTGACTTGACTCTAAAAGGTTTCCAACCGTCCTGAAAAATGTGAAGTTAAAAAGTAAAGTTAAACCTTGCAGAACGTGAGTTGATGATCAACTCCTGCCTCGATTGGTTAGTTTGTTTTTTTCATTCGTCTGCGGTGAAATGAAACTAAAATGAGCTCAACTGTGAACATCTACAGAAATGTACTGCCACATACACACTAATGCAGCACTGATATTAATCCTAAAACACTGTGTATAATATGAAGGAGATTTTCTGATAAGACTATAATACAAATGCACTGAGAGAACTTTTACTTAAAGTATTTACACAGTTTGTACTAATAAATTTTACGTTAAAGTTAAAGGCTCGGCTACTTCGTCCACCACTGTTGTCACAGAGTCACTCACTTGGTAATAGTGGAAGATGGAGTCGGCCATGGAGTCTTTTCCTGGCATAGTGTTGGTCCACAGCTTCTTCATGAAGAACACCTGATATGTCAGTGAAGGCACCGCACCTACACACCCAAAACACAGAGGTCATCGACAGCGATGAAGATAAATCAGTGACAGGATAGAAAAAAAACATGAGCTTAAAAGAAATTCTGATGTTTCTTACCGTCTTTCACATGTCTGGCTTTCTTGATCCAGTCAGTCAGGTGCCTCACAAAGTCAAAGAAGAAGTCGCCATCAGGGACACTGATGACCTGGAGGAACGAAAAATCACAAATTCAGATTCTCTGTGAAGCATTTGAACATGTTTAAGTGTAAGACGTCTGGAAAACAACAACAAAACAGTTTGCAGCATTAGCTCCACAGTCGGTTATAATAAAGAAGGTTTTGTTCTTTAATGTGTGAGAAATCATGAAAAAGACAGAGCTTTCTTATTACTTTGGTTTTGTTGACAAAAACTTATCAAACAGACGATAACTGGAGTTCAGAATTTAAGGTTTTCACCTTGTCGGTGATCTTCACAAACAGACTGAAGCCTTCGGAGGCTTTGAGCAGAAGACGTCCAGAGATGTTGTGGCAGAAGTCTTTGGCCTTGGTGCTCGACTCGACTTCAAACACCTGCAAACACGAGCAGGCAGAACTGTTTATTTATTAAATACTGCAAAAACCAAATGATAAACAGTGTGCAATTATAAGAAAAATATGATTTTTACGGCTAATGTTTAGAGGAGGGCAATGAACAGTATATATATATATGAATAAAATGTTTATGCTGTTGAATTATGATCCATAAATCCCCTCTTTACAAAAAAGAAGTGATCAATATCTGTGTTGAAGTGACAAAATGAAACTTTTGCTGATCAACGACCTCGTCTGAGTCATCGGGGAAATAAACTTTATGGAAGATCTGAGTGGTTTTGTGCTGGATGGCCTCCACCTCCACCAGGTGAGGAGGGTACTTTCTTGATCCGTTTCTACAACAAATTAAAATAATGAAAGAAGAGATGAAATGAATGTAAACAAAGGAGAAAAATTGTCTTTAAAGATGGGGACAAAGTGTGTGTGTGTGTGTGTGTGTGTGTGTTACCGTAAGGCTTTCTGCAGCCGCTGCATGCAGTCTGGAGCCAGCGGATAATGTTTCTTGGCCTGGAGGAACTTCTGGACGTGAGGCAGCAGAATGTTACTGGGAGGAAACAAACCAGTGCAGAGCCACAGCAGCTCCCAGCCCTTCTCCTCACTGTACCTACACACACACACACACACACACACAGAACACAGAACACACACACACGTATGCGCACACACACACACACACACACACACACACAGAGAACACAGAACACAAAAAGGTAAGAAATGGCATAAAAATATGAGGCTAACCTATAGTGTGACTTAGTTATAAAACAACAATAAAAATGTAGTCTTTAAATACATTACATGGCAGAAAGTCTGTGGACATTAATGTTCTCTCCTAACTGAAGGAAACATTTATGTAACAGCCAAGAAATATATTTTTAACAATAATGTTCAACACACTTGGTAACAGCAGTTTCATCCCTGTATTAACATCAGACCAACAAGAACAAAGTCGAATCCTTGGACCTGAAGTAACTCTTGTGGCCACTTGGGGGCAGTAGAAACCAAATTTGAGCACAACATCACATAAAGCAACTTAACGGCAAACTGCTCTGGTTAGTTATTTACAAATCAAGCAGTTTTGTGTCCAGCTGATGAATGTGAGTCCACCACCTGTTAAGAGTTTCTACCAAACTCTAACCAAGTGTCAGCTGTTTGCTACATAGCAGGTTGTTCACAGTGGGTGTTCAGAGTGTTTCCACTGGAAAACAGGTTCCTGCTGCGGAGAAAATGATTTTCTGAGTTTAGTACGAATTTGAGCTGCTTTGCCTCAGCAGAATCCTGACAACATTAACATCCAGCATCTTCAGGATGAACAGAAATCCAAACTATCATCATCACTACAGCTCTTCTGGCTGAACGGCAGCAAATCACCACATTAATGACCATAACTTTTAAATAAATATTCAAAATCATGAGTGTAAAGTCCAGTTGTCCACATACTTTTGGCCACCAAGTGAAAACACTACATGTGCACCAGTCATGTGTTTTCTGTACAAAAGCCATGACATAATTAATGGGATGTTTACTTCATCAAAATAATCTCTTAACTTCCCCTCTCATGCTGTCGACAGTGTGTGTGTGTGTGTGTGTGTGTGTGTGTGTGTTTCAGACGTACTTGATGTGATTATCGGTGAGCTGTTTGAGAATCTGACAGAAGATCTCATCTTTGAGCGGCTCGGCCTTCAGCGCTCCTTCAAAGATCTGATCTGTGAGCTCGTTGACCGAACGCACCCGTTTGGACGGATAGTCGCCCATGTACTTCATCACAGGTGCAGACGAGGTCAAGGACGTCAACCAGTGACATGAAAACTGATCAGACCTGATTGGCAGCTACAGGAGATATGGCTGTTTACCAATAATGTGTTACGATGAATAAACACAGTTTGTGCTGCTTAAACAAAACAAAAACAGACAATAACTTGACATGATTTAGTGCTGTAGGTTGCAAACTCTGAACTTGTTAATACTACAGAAATACTACAGAAAATACCACAAAAATAAAATGTAATGTTTTGTTGTGTGCATGCTTTTAAAAAACACAGGTTTTATTATGATTTATACCCTTGTGTGCAGTTGAAACAAACAATGGTAAAAATAGCTTCCAACAAATTGTCTATCAATAAATCATGTGAATAACTGTTCATATAAGCTGTATTTGCTGTTTGGGAGTTAATTTTATAACAAAGCATCATATTTTATCAGCCTTTGTATGTATTTTATGCAAAAATCTTAATTTGTTAAGTAAAGTAAATAAACATATTAAGTAAAGCTGTTAGATGAATGTGGGGAAGTGAAATTAAAATATTTTCTCATGAAATGTACCTGAGTAGAAGTTGACTGTAGCATAAAAATAAAAGATTCAAGTGTCATGTTTGTGCTTATTTTTGAGTATATTAACTACTTAGAATGAATATTAGTTAATATTGTGAGGGAAGTTTGGTGGGAAAGGGCTGACAACAGAAAATGGAGGTAGATCAAAGACAAAAAGATGCACAGAGGCCACGTGACCTCCATTAAAGGATATCCATGAAGGCCAGACAGGCCTCCTGGGAGAGCTCCTCGTGAGCCAGGACTTTCTTCAGCAGAGGCTGTTTGAGAGGCTCCCTGGTGCAGCTCCACAGACGCTCCTTCCCTCTGGACTTAGAGATCATCACCCTGCTCAGAGTGCTTTTAGGAGGAGGCCTGGAAACAAGCAGGAGGTGTTAAAAGCAGGCAAGTTCTTTCAGTTTTTATATCCATATGTGAATGTGAAGGATGAAGAAACACACCTGAAATAGTCGTAGGAAAACTCCTCTAATGTGTAGGCCTTCGTTTTGTCATCTTTGTCAGAGAGGTTCATGTTGGACAAACCGATAGATTCTCGCCTCTGATCGGGAGTCATTGTCACAAGAGCCTGAGACGAAGAGAGAGGGAAGTTTAAACTACCAGACCAAAAAATCTTCACCTTCAGAATCAAAAAAAGCTGAAAACCTTCTGCAGCAAATTCTGTAAAACATGGATTTCTGTTGTTGTGGTCAAACTCACCACTAAGTCATACTGCGGTCTGGTGATGGTGGGCAGCACGTAGACACAGTCAGCAGGGAAGTCGCCCCTCTGTTTGGTCCTGTCGTTGATGCCGTGAGCCCAGCCGGAGTTCATCACATGCTCTCCGTTGTGTTCGTCCAGGATGATCAGGTCACCTTTGGAGAAACTCAGGAACGTGGAATCTACACCTGCTGCAATAAAAGACAGTAAAACAACACATGACATTAAGTTTTAGCTCTACAGAAGCAGTAGTTTGTGTAGTAGTTTGCACCATCACTGTATCTTACCGGGGTTTGGACAGTCCAGCAGTCCCACCACGTACTTTGATCTTTTCCTCAGACCCTCGAGGAAGGTGACCACCAGATCTCGGATGTCCTCTGCGTTGTTGGAGGTGAAGGTGTACTCGTCTCCTTTGATGGTGGCCAAAGTAAAACTCTGGCCCTGCAGTTTCCCCCCTCTGTAAGATTAAAAAATATGACCTGATGATGGCGCTAGAGGGCGAGTCATGGGGTCATCAAAGCTGTTAGGATTAATAATCTGGGTACCATTAAGGTGGGCACTGAAATTTATAATAATCCATCCAACAACTGGTGATAATTTAGCTGAATTTAAAGTGATGGAGCAACAGACAAACTAACAACTGTGCTGCCAACATGTTTAAAAAAAATAAAAGAATCACAGTAAAGTTATGAAATTATTTACTGAAATAATTCATTTATACAAAAAAGGTTGAGTTTGTGTATGAAAAGACAGATGATGAAATACTTTTTATGTGTAATGTAGATCAGTAGAAGGAGCACTGAATCAAACACATACTTGTTTTTTTCTGATGCAAACAGGATATGAGTTAGTCATAATTTGAATTTGAATGCTTTTAATTACTTTGCAAATATCTGATTTTGTTGTTGTCATACCTGCTGCTGGACACAGCAGTGATTTCTGGGAACGAGAGCTCCAGCAGGACCTGCTCCTGTTCGTCCACAAAGTAAACCCCGGTCCAGTTCACCGCCACGATCACGTCATTCTTGGGCAGACTAGGTCCTGTGGACAGACAGAGTCACATGTGTCCTCTGGTAGAAAGACGTAGTAGGATGGTTTTCTGCTTCTCTGATACCAACCTGAGAATTTAAAGGCCTCGTAGAAGCGTGAGAAGAGTAAAGGCCACTTTAAACGAGCAAAATCCACCACGTCCTCCTTCACCCTCTGCGTGTTCAGCCTCCTTTTGGTGTGTAATCCCTGCACGGCCGGTTAGAGTTACTTATTGTCGCACTAAAAAAGCATTAAAGTAGTGTCACTTTTGGTGACTGCTGCGGCAGATACCTTTTTATGGGCGCTGACGATAAGCTGAACCCACTTTTCTGCCGTCTTGGTTGAGGTGATTTCTCTGTCGGGGATGTAGGAGGGGATGAGGCTGAGCAGGCGGTCCTGCAGGACCTCAGAGCCGTAATCCACGTAGTACTGCTGGGAGGCGAGTTCTGCCAGGTCCTCCTCCTGCAGGACAGACACAGGACAAAGAGACGACCACGAGAAAACTGAATCAACATCTAACTGGGTTTCTATTATACGAACAAATACCGCTTATGTTTTGGTGCAAGAGAGAAATGAAGTCAAGCAATGTATTTATCAGTAAGTGACAATGATTTTTACATTCATGCATGCAAATTCATCTTCCTTTAAATTTTGTTCCCTTGTTTTCACGGATTTAGAGATTGCACATCTCTTCTGATTAGAAATCAATAAAATAACCTGCAAACACATCAGCTGTGTATTAAAATAAACAACTCACCTTCTCACAGCGATACTCTCCGAATTTCACCCCTCGCACGATCTGCTGGTAAATGAGGTTTGTGGCGACGTAGTCCTCGGCGGGGTTGTGCCAGGGGTTGAAGATCTCCTTCCGGAAGAACAGCCTCCAGGGGGCGTTCCTCTCCTGGGCGCCCTGCTCCTTCGCATACTGCTCACACTGGGAGACGGCGTCCATGACGTGATCGCTGCCGCTGCCCAGTGACGACACCTGAGCGAAGAAGTTACACAGATGTTTTCAGTAAATGGTGAAAGAAACATCTGTCTAATTTGAATAAACAACTGACTCTAAACAATCAAATATAACCTTCATGTGACACAGGAACATGATGCGTTTCACCTTGTCAAACAGGGCGATGTACAGCGAGAAGCCAAAACGATCCCTCAGGTTGATCTTGTCTGCCAGAGCGTTACAGAGCTCACTGGCTGTGGTGGCCGAGTCGGCCAGGAGAGTCTTGGTGGTGCCGTCCATAAACGTCACCGGCAGCATGATGGGCTTCTTAGATTTAGTGGCCTGAGGGGCAAAAATGGTCAGAATCAGGTTCGAATACTTAAATACAAACTGTATTCAGTGGTAAAACTCTTAAGGACCTGCAGATACAAAAGAAGGAAGCACGTTTGATACCTGTAACTCCAACCAAGATGGCGGCTGAGTCCTTGTGCGGTTGACAAACGTCCTCCTCAGTCTTTCCTCACAATATGGAGCATAACCAGGGGGGCCGTTAATTAAATATGTCCGTAAATACTGACAACAGAGAGAAAGGGAAGGGGAATGAAAAACACAACAGAAAAAACAGAGTTAAAGTAGAGAGTCGAAGTAAAAGAAAACCCTCTATTAAGTCTATAAAACTAAGCAAAAGTGATTAAATGGTGGGAATATAAACAGATTTCACTGCAGATCCAACAATTAAGTAAAAGATGACCCATGCCAGAGATAGGGGACAAAACTGATGATTTTTATACTAAAGGCAATTAATGCAATTAATGCTTAAAATAAGACACTGGTCATGGATAATATGCAACATTTAGAAGCTGTAGAATCATTTTACATTGAGTTAAAAGTTAAATGAGGTTTCTTACTTTGACAAACTTTTCCGAGGGGGCGAAGCAGCCGACGCAGAGCGACAGCAGGATCCACCCGCGAGCGTGGCTGCTCTTTGACGGATTCTGAGTGAGCTGTTTGCAGATCTGACAGTAGATTTCATCTCTGAAACGAGGAAAAACAGCAGCCGGTCAAAACCAGGTCCACATTCAAAACTACACCACCGTGGTAGGGTGAGTTAATGCAGCGCAAAATTTATTATGCCGGTAAAATTGCCATGAAAAGTTCTATAAATATTGATGAGATAATATTCCCTGGATGATTCTCCATTAATTTGGTGCCTCTGTGTTTAACTGCACAGTTCTCTGCCAATTTAGCTTTATACTCCATTTGGACTCGCGATAAAAAGAAGATAAAAAGTGTAAAAAATCAATGCAGCTCATCTAGATGTTTTTCATTTCAACCAATTTTCTTCTTTGTTAAAACCAGGCGCCTAAATTACCCACAATACATCTGGAATCCCATTTAGAGCGTCTATGGCCTCACACACAAGTCTGAGTCTGGATTTGGTGATGAAATTAAAGGAGGAGCAGAAAGTAAAACCGCAGTTGCTTGTTGTTCACCTGAGGGCAGGACGTAAGATGCCGTTGCCGATGATGAAGTGAAGTTTCTCCAGGTTGGAGGTGGGTCGGTCCTCCAGCATGCTGTTACCCTGGAGACTGTAGTCGCCTTCAGTCAAACGCCTGGTCACCTGCAACAGACGAAGAAGAAATCAATCAACTTCAACAAACTCTTGTCCTCCCCTTCTACACTCTGTTTATATGAAAACAAACCAGCTTCATTCACATCTGTACTGATGTTTGATGGATTACCTTCTTTCTTTTTAGACTGGATCAATTTTAAAGTGGTTGTCTTTTAGGGTCAAGTACGCCTCCAAGAGGACAAAATGTTTATAGCAGCTAAACTTTTCCTGTCTGTCAGTTAAAGGAACTAATGATTAAAGTTAGTCCCTCTACGATTGTTTTAGTTCTGAGGTTCAAGACTCAAGACTTAATCTGAAAGTAGCGTATCAGTGTGTTGGTGATCTATGAAGGCCAATTAAATGGTAAATATGTCTAATTATAACTTCATATTCTGGGGATGAATTCAAAAGAAGCTGCTGGTTTGAATCTCACCTCCTCAGTGATCTTGGATTTCCTCTTCAGGGTCAGAGACACGAGTTTATGTCTGACGCTGTTCCTCTTCTGACCGTCTATGGAGCTGTTCTGTAGACACAAACACAAGATGGTGACAACATTTCAGAGGTTTGTTGACCAAATTACAGACAGCAGCGTCAGTAAAGCTCAAAAAAATCAGTTTTAACACTTCAGCATCATCTCACCTCTCCTTCCACCTGCAGCTCCTGCAGCTCCCTCTTGTAGGTCCTCTTGCCGAGGGTTTCGTAGATCTTGGTCATGACGGGGATCTTTTCGCTGCCGTCGTTAATGACCATCTGGCATTTTGGCTCTGGGAGATCTCCCATAAACCTCAACACGGTAATCCACACCGCTAATGCAGCCTGAGGAGAAGACATGATGTTTACTGCAGCATGAGGTGGGGGAGCAACTTTGTAACCTGTTTTCTTAATATAGTTAAAGGTGTTTTACTCTTTATTGTAATACAAATAAACCATCACTAGATATTTCTTTAACTATTGAAATAATTTCAATAAACAAATGAAAGCCACTGAGAGGACTGGCAGCCTCACCAGCTGGTCTCCTTCATCCTCGTGAAACAGCAGAGGTTGTTTCAGTGGTCGTCTGATGTACGAGTGAGTGGAAACACCCTGGAAATAAGTGGCTGCAAACTTGGAGAACTTGTAGTCGGACAAATCCTCATCTTCCTCATCAGGTAACGGCGGAGCTTCATTCAGCTCCTCCTCTTCAGCTTCCTCGCCACGAGGAACGTTCTCCAAGTCCTAAACACAGAAATACATCAATATGTGCAACCTGTGAGGATACAGTCAACATGATTAGCTAAAGTTAGCAACTGGCTATAAGAAAAGTTGGACAACTGGCAGCTAAAGAGATATTTCTTCTTTGTGGTTGTTCAGAACCAAAAGAAGACAGAGTATAAAACTACAATTGTCAGGTGGCCAGAAAGAAAAAAAAAAAAAGGACAATGTTGCTCTGTTACTGTTGGATGTGGAAACTATAAGCTCCCATGCTCACATTAATACATCTACACACTTTTAATATGTCGGGGCTGTGTGTCTTTCAACTTGTTGTGGAGTTATTCTGCCCTCAAGTGGCCAAAAAAACCCTTAAAAACAGGTTGAAGCCTTGTAGCTCAGCTTGAATTAAATGCTAAGTCATCAGGCTAACTTTGGGTCTGCTAGCATGCTGATATTTCACATGTTAAATGTTTGCCAATCCTAGTTCTGCTTGTTAGCATGCTAACATTTTATATGTGGCATGAAAACAAAACACAGCTGAGGCTGATGGGAATCTGATTAGTTTTGATCGTTGACAAAAATACTTGAAAAATTATAATTCTGACCTCAAAGTCATTTGGATTTACGGGATCTGCACATCCCAGAGTGTGATATTATCATGGCTAAAATTAAATTCAAATTTATTTAATACAATAATTTCAGTTGTTTTCATAAGATGGCAGAAACAACAAGAGCAACATACTTCAAAACCAGCTGGTGCTTGTCCGTCCTGGTTGGGCAGCGGCCCAGAATTTCCCAGGAAACCGAACATGCGGTCGACCATGTCGGAGTGATCCACGGGCTGCTCCTTCTCCCTCTCCATCTGCTCCAGCAGCTCCTTCTTCCTCCTGGCCTCCTCCTTCTCCTCCCGGTCCCTCTCCTCCTGCTGCTGGACCAGTTGGACGAGCCTCTCCTGGTGTTTCCTCTCGGCCTCTGCCTTTGCCCGCCGAGCCGTCATCTGGTTTCTCAGCTGCTCCTCCTCGGCGAGGCGTTGGCGCTCGGCTTCCCGTCGATGCTGCAGCTGTGAGGGGAGGTGAGGGAGGAAAGAGAGGAGAGGAGGTTCACAAAGGCAGGTTGGGTTTGATACCGTTAGTTAGCTTTAGATTATTTAAAACTTGAGCAGAGAAACTGAGGGGAAACATTGCAGATGTAAACAGACGACAAGTCTAAGTCTTAAAAACTGAGCACAAGAAAAAGAACTTTTATCACTACTCGGTTTTTTTAGCAGAACGACTCTAAGTTCTACATGCTAACATTTACAGAAAACAATACTAAGTAATGACATAAAGACAAAACAAATAAATGTACAACATTAACAACTTATAACAGCAGCTGCCTGTGCTTCGTACTCAAACTGCTCGGCTCCAAAGAGCTCACCCACTTTACTTCTTCATCGTCGGGTCAGTGATGCTGGAACTGCAGACTTGTTCAGCAACATCATGCAACACATTTATTTCTTATCAGGTTGATAACAAATTGAGATTAAACAAACATTTACTAAAAAATATTTATTCAAAGTGGACTTTTTGAACAAGACAAAAAGAAAAGTTCATCAGTAACAGATTAAAAGCAAAAACATTCTCAAATGCTCACAAACATTTGGATATTTCACAAACAGACATGCAGCCATGTTCAAACAAAATAATTTAAAAAGAATGTATGAAAGAAGGTTAAATGGTGACTTATTTTAGGCTCAGACCAGAGGTCCTTTTTTAAAAATTGTTACTGAAACAGTCTGTTGTGGCGTCTTTAAAGGTCTCAGGATGAATCAAACAAACTCCCTCTGACGTTGAAATCAGGAAGGAGGCTGTATCAGGCAAATGTTTCTGTCCAAAACAGATTATCAGACCAAAAAAACCCAAACAAAACAAAAAAAAGCAAGCAAAAAGCAAACACCTCACAACTCATCCTTTCAGGTGTCTTTGCTTCACATTCAGTGCACAGACACGAGAGCGATATTGATTTTTTCATCTGGCTCTCAGCATTAAAAGCAAATTCCACAAAATGTCAAGTTATTCATTTAACATCAGCTCCTCCATTAGCAACCTCTGTCAGTATTTAATCATGGCTTCACAGTTTCTTTCAGCAAAATCAAACATGCAACATGTCACACTCTCCTACAATAACCAGCTGTGATCAAAAAGTTTGAGACTGTTCCTGTTGCACACTAACGCAGCGCTGGAAAAAAATATGCATGTAGCAGGTGCAAGTGATAACTTTTGTGATGCAGTATTTCAGGTTTCATCACTTGATCAACATATTCATCTGAAATTTGACATGTGGAGGAGCTCAAAGTGTGGCAGGAGCACTGAGAGGTGCATCACTGCACAGGAGGACTATGTTAAGAGCACGGCAGCTGTGTTTAAATCAGGTTTTTACTTTCTAAACTGGAGCAGTCGTAGAACTTTTTGATCACACCTCAAATGTTTTCCTCCATGTCTGCCCTCAACACCAGTAGCCCTCTCTCTCTGGCACACAGCAGTGATATAAGAAGCAGTAGTAGATATAATAACTGTTTACCTCTGCCCTGAGCCTCTGGCAGAGGCGTCTGGCTATCATTCCCCTGGTGTAGGCCTGCAGGGTCAACACGGCACGAAGACGCCGCCAGAAGGTCTGCCGGATGAGGAAGCCGCGACAACGGGCTTGGATGAGAGTTACACGGAGGCGAGTCATCTGGTAGCTTTTGTAGTGTTTTCGCGACCTGTAAACAGCCTGAAGGCGCAAGAACCCAGACTGCATCTGAAGGAGAGAAGATTTTAAAGAGCGAGAGGGAGACTCAGCTCATGTCAACATGAGAAAACATCACACCTCGTCTTTTTAAGGTGTTACAGATAATTTAACCAGTAAAAAAACTACAAAAACAAACAATAAAGTTTTGAATGACTCACAATTTGGTAATTCTTTCTGCATTGATAACCCCTCCAGGCCTTCTGGATGACAGTCACAGCACTCCTCATTTTGAGAAAGTTTGTCCTGAAAAGTGGAAACAGAAACAAGACTTTAAAGCAGAACAAATAAGAACCACTCTAAAGGAAATGGAACATGTCGGTTTACTCATTAAATACAGACACGCAAGTTACACGGTCTCAAAACACAAAACAAAGGTTTGTGTGGAGCCCCTGAAGTTCTTACATGCACAGAATGAAAAATAAGATATTTCAGGGTTTCGTGGGCTCTGTGGGAGTAATTAAAACTCCGTCCTTGAACATGAAATACCTTTCTCTGAGTCCACGCACGGCCTTCTGGATGAGGATGACCTTGTCAGTAATGGCCTTGTCCCTCTCGATTTCCAGCTGCATGTCGTGGTGGTCCTGACAAGAAACAAGCAGAGACAAAGCAGCGGGTAAAGGACAGGTGTATTCATCAAGGCTGGACTACCAATTAGGCAAAGTGTTCAAGGCCCCGTGTGTTTTTCCTCTGCAGATCTTGATGAAGGGCAGGGCATCACAATCAGGTTCATATATCAATAAATCAGTCATATTCCTCCTTTTTGTTTGGAAAAAGGCTCCACATATTATTTTTTAACACTCTCTAGAGGGTTAACACAGCCCTGATTTTCATGTTCTTCTTCATCCACTGGTTTTCTAACACCTGAGTCAACTCAAGGCTCCAGGAATCAGCATGAAAACTTTTACAGACACACAAAAACAAACAACCTTCAGGAAAATCTTGGTTTTTCCGATCTGCCAGTCGTCATGTTTCCCCAGCCGGGCCAGAACTATCTGCTGGCAGGTCCCTCGTAGGTCCTCCTGTGAGGAGAGAGAGTTAAGTAAACATGTTGACTCTTGAACCAGAAATGACTGTAAACAGGAAACAGAATTAGATGGCAGTGGTTGTATTGTTGACCTGTATGTGAGCAGGTTTGATGCCGGGCATCAGGACTCTGTAACGATCCACAAACTCCATGAAAGTGTATCTGATGGGATAACCAGCCCGCCTGATCCGGATGGTCTCCATCATGCCGGAGTATCGCAGCTGACGAATACACAGCTCCCTGTCAAATAACTAAAGAAAATATCCACAAAGAAAAAGAGATGCAAAATTAAGAGCTGAAGTCACATATTCTACTTAAGAGAACTTAATAAGTTTAGTTTATTGTGTCCAGTTCCATAAATTAATAAAGTAAAAGATAAAATGCCGTTTCACAAACGGCCCCTTGAGGGTCTCTAATATGTCTGTAGCTAATTTTCTTGTTCATGACATCTTTAAAAGGAATAACTTTTTACAACTCACTTATTTAAATTACATCAAGGTTTAAAATTATGTATAATTATGGCTGTCTGTTTTATTGTTTGCTACATGTATCCTCCCCAACTCCCCCCTCCATTTAAAAACAACCCCTTCTTGCTCAAAAATCAAGGTGGCAAAGTTAAACTCGAGTCAATTAAACCAACAGGTCTGCCACAGTGGCTCCATCCACCATTTATCATACAGTTTTTGGTAGGAAACAACTCAAATTTAAACAGTAACTCTCGGTATTTTAGGCAGAATATGCAGGATTTTTAACACAAACTAAAAATTCATCTCACCATAGGTTTCTTGAACTCGTTGGGTTTTATGCAGCGAACGAAGAACGGCTGACACACACTGAGCGTCCTCATCAGCATCTCCAGGGAACGTTTGAACTGACTGCTCAGAGTAGGAGAGCGCTTCCTCGTCTCGACACCCTGCAAACACACACAGACGCACAAGGTAGAAATATAGCAAACTATGTTTCCAAAGCAGAAATGAACAGATATCAACAACCAGATATCAGGTACAGTTAATGTTTAACTGTGTTAAACCAGCCCAGTGTTTTTTTGGTTCATACATTGGTTAGAAACTGCAAAGGATAATTAAGATGCTTTATTTGTTAACATGTTTAAAATTAATCGTGCTGCTATAAATCTCTTTATGAGAAAACTTTTTGCTGCTAACTTTCCTTACTTTAATTTTTCTTTACCAGAAAACTCATTTTCAAAAGAAACTTAAAAATATTTGAATATGGCACACTAATTCTTATTTTCTTCTGTTACTCTGTCTGTAGTTTCAACTGAGTGCATCTGGACAAAAACAAAAATGCCACAGCAGTCAAACTGTCAGTTTTATGTTTATATGTATGTTTTCATTTTTTCTTTGATTTCATTATTTTTTTCTGCTTCTGCAGCATGAAAAATACCAACCAGTCTCACAGCTTTGGAGACAATCATGATGTAATTTTTATCACATTTTGTAAACAGAATGTTGCATGTGAATAAACACAGACAAATTAAAACAGCGGTACACACACACACGCACACACACACACACGCACGCACGCACGCACGCACGCACGCACGCACGCACACACACACACACACAAACACACACACACAAATATGATTACTACTTCACACAGCAAACAAACAGGAAAAAAACAAAACAAAATCTCTGACAAGTGTCCTCACTTTGATCCGTCCAGAAAAGCTCAACAGAAATAAGAATTTGCTTTTAAATTTCCACATGAAGTGACAGAGGAGGACTGAGAAGTCTGTATCAGAGAGTTTGCTGGTTCGTTTCCCATGAACTTCACGCTAAATCTTATCAAATAAACACACTTTTCCCTCTGGTTTCTGCAACAACAAACTGCACACCTGTAGGATAAAAAGAAAAGCTTAAGGAAAGTGGGATGCTGGGATCTGCAGGTGCATCGTGGGGTTTTATATTCAGTAAAAGAGAAGACATACACTGCAGGGTTTTTGAGTGACCACATGGTGCTAAAGGCCGTTGATTACCTTGGGAGCAGGGGTGCTGGGCTGCTGATAGCCACACAGAAACTGATGTCAGAGGAAAAGAAGGAGGAAAAAGAGAAGAGACAGCAGAATGAGAGGAGGAATGTGCCGTTAGTGAAAGTCGACACCGTGAGGAGAAAAGCTAAAGGGAGGCAAAAGTCACCAGTGACATTATCACTTGAAGACAGCGACACCTTAAAAGTCACAAGTCAAAAAGGAGGTGAGAAATTTTAATCAACTGTTACGAGTTTTTGTGTAGTGGCATTTGAGTCTTTCTTGGCCTCACCATGGCCACGTCAGCCTGGAAAATCTGCTTGATGAACTTGTTCTTGGACGAGTGGACGAGCTGGATGATGTCGGTGTGGAGGCTGTCTCGGTTTTTCTCCAGGAAACCTGCAGGATGAAAACAGAGGGAAAAAAACTGTGAAGTGGCTTTGATCAAAGATTTAAAAAGAAAAAGAGAGAAAAAATGCAGCACGACTCATCACAAATGAGAGAAGCAGGACATGAAGGAGCTTAAAACAAAGCATCAAACAAAACAACATGGATGAGACAGAGGAAACGAAACACACCTCTGGTCTCGTAATGCACCACGCCGGCAAAGTGTTGGATACCAAACTGGGTTTCATAGCTGTTTTTAGGAGGAATGTAGTTTGAGTTGAGCTTGTGCTGAGAGTTGAGCTTGTAAAGCATCGTAGCATCAGTCCCCTGACAAAAGACAAAGAAAAAGGCATCAAATACACAGAAAAGACAAATAAATCTGTCTGCTTTTTATACCACATGATCATTCGGACCATTTCTGATCATAAACATGTTCTTCAGGTGATCAAACATGCCCTCTTTGTATTGTACCTTAGGGAACTTGCTCTCCTCGTCGATGAGGGAGATGATGTTCATGGGTTTGTTGGCGATCATGTCCAGAGCGTCCTGGTTGTCTGTGAACTCGATGTGCTGCCAGCTGATGTCCTCCAGGTTGTACTCCTCCTGCTCCAGCTTGAAGACGTGTCGGACGAAGAACTGCTGCAGGTTCTCATTGGCGAAGTTGATGCAAAGCTGTTCGAAACTACAGAGAAAGAAAGAAGGAGAGTTTTGGGGCTGTTTGACAGTAAAAACTATGAATCAAGCATGATTTTTTATGTTGAATGAATGAATTAGTAATGATCAGGTTTTAAAATGAACATCCAAGTATAAGTCACCTGTTGAGGTTAAAGTTCTCAAAACCGAAGATGTCCAGCAACCCGATCGACTTGCGTATGATGTTACTCTCACAGGATGGCGGTCTGAATATGGCAGCATTAATCTTATCCACAATCCAGACGAACAGCCGCCCGTAGATCCCCTGAAAGAGGAAACTCAGGTAAAGATACACTTCAGCTGGATGTATAGACTGTAATGTTGATCTAACATGTTGCTTCAGGATTAGGTATCTCATAAACTGTAGGTCGGATTGTCGTGAAATTTGCTTAAGATACTTATTTTACGAACAAAAATGCAAAAATATGTCTCTACTTTAAAGTTTTGGTTGTGTCAGATCAGAGATTTCTATATTTGTGGGAAAATATCAGCACCTTGACAAAGGCATCTCTGACATCCAGGCCTTGTTCCACACTCAGCGGCGTGGCGACACTTTCGCCCCGAGTGATCAGCGTTCGTGTGGTCAAACACACCATCACGTCCTTAGGCTCCACCTACAACAAATCCAGGCCTTATTAGTGAAATAAGAAACTAGAAACACCAGTTATGGGCATAAAATAAGTGAAAATTTAAATTTAAAACAGCACAATATGCTTGAATTTAAAAGACAGTAAACCAAAAGTGCTGCATCACCTTTTATGTAGACATGGCTGGAGTTTCATTAAGTGATTATTTTACTGATATATACTAATTTGGTCTTTCATTAACCAGATCAATGTTAAGTCTTGAAGTACAGAGTGAATAAGCATCCACACATACACACCTCCATGAGTGAAGCAGCGGTCACCAGGTCAGGAGATCTCACAACCACACAGGCGTCCAGGTTGTCATACGTACGAGCTTCAGAAAACACAAAACTAACTTTTTTGAGCTTTTACGATTATATGACAGTTCTCATCAGTTTACAGTCAGTATTTAAGTACTGCCTATCTAGTTTTATATTATGACAGAAACATGAAAAACACCTCTGAATACTATGCAATCCACTACAGTTGATGCTCTCCTATGTAAGTAAACAGAAGCAGAACCAGAGCTCAGCTCCATGTGCAGCTGATCTTACCCTCAAAGCGCAGGTTGCCCATGTGCAGGATGGCAGCCAGCAGCTTGGAAATCTCCCAGTTCTCCGTCTCAGTGAACATGAGGACCTTCATGGCCGACAGGATGCTCGAGTAATCGCTGAGGTCGTCACGACCGTCACACGCCGTGCAGTTTCCCTGGACGGTAAAAGACACAAACAACTTTAGGTCGTCTTATTTACTGAGCAAATTTGTATATTTGGATGTTAGCAGATTCAGATCTGTTTTAGCTCAATAATAATCCCATGCATCAGTCACTGCACACACATACAGTATGAACAGTCTCTCAGAGAACCACACACTCACCATGGTGAGGTAGGCGTAGTCTGTGGCGAGACCCAGGCCCAGCTTGGCCTTCATCTCTGGGGCCATCCCCTTCAGCATACAGTAAAACACATGGTAGTTCCTCTCATCTGGAGCCTGCACGAAATACAAGATAATAATTGATATTATAATAATTGAGATAATGATAGAAGATCAAATTTGTAGTGTTTTATAAACTATAAACTCACCTGTCGACACACGCGAGACTTCTCCAGCAGGTACTGCTCTATCTTGGCTCCTTCTATGGCGCCTCGCTTGTTGAAGTGGATGTCGATGTACTTCCCAAAGCGACTGGAGTTGTCGTTACGAATGGTCTTGGCATTGCCAAAGGCTGAATGAAACGACAAAAAGTAAAGTGAGGTGAAGGGAAAAAAGCACAGAGACAAAGAGAGAGGTGAGTGACGTACTGATGTAGCTTCAAAGCATTAGATGACTGATACTAATTAATGATGGTGGTTTGATGTTTGACAGTGTAAAACTATAAAAAAATGATGGATTAGAATTGAATTCTGAAGTTTAAAGTTCATTTTTAATCTTGGAAAATCGAAAAAAATAGGTTTTAACATCTAATATAAATCTATTCAAACTCCACCTGCTGCTAAAGATCATTAAACCTGATAAAAAGCTAAAGAACAGCTGGATCTGACATGTTTTTTTCCAGATTTGAATGCACATTTCAGATGATATTTCATGGAAAAAATACTGCAGCTGTCTGACCTTCAAGGATGGGCGTGGCCTCCAGGACCTGCTGCTCTATCCAGGAGTGTTGCCCGCTGATGGCTGCGAGGAACTGGAGAATCAGCTTTGTGCTCTCCGTCTTCCCAGCTCCAGACTCACCACTATCACAGAGAGAGGACTGTTATACACACACACACACACACAAACACAAACACAAACACACACACAAACACAAACACAAACACACACTCTCTCTGTCTGACTTGGTTCTGTGTCAGCAGCTTTTTCCCTGTTGTAGCTCACTGAGGTGTTGCTGGTTTTAACTTTATATGTAATCGTACGTACAGTAGTTGAACTGTTGTGATCAAGGAAACATCATCATGAGAGGACATTGCATGATGCACAACAATCAATAGAATAAGACAACTTCTTTGGTTTCCATAACAGTGCTAGAAAAAACTGCTTTTTTGTTTGCAGTTGGGAAGCAACTTTTTGATTTTTGAACCAAACTAATGTAAGCCAAAATGCTAAGAATGGTTAAAAACTGGATGCACAACCCAGACCAAAACAGTGACAAAGTCAAATGAACTCCAGTTTCTGACATGAGAAACAAGGACTTAAAGTTACACAAATATAAAAGAGTACACACAACTTTCCAGTAGTAAAATGTTGAGAACTACTGATGCTTGTGTGTGTGTAACCTTCAGCTCTTGTTGTTCGTTAATGCTGCATGTACTTCACTTTAAGTTAATCTTAACACACACCTGATAATGCAGCACTGGTCCTTGTTGTTCCGCTGCATGTTGAAGTAACAGTTGTCTGCTATGGCGAAAATGTGCGGCGGCAACTCTCCTATCTTCTTATTGGTGTAGAGGCGGATCTGATCCGGTGTGTAGATGGGAAGCAGCTGGTAGGGATTGACTGCCACCAGGATCGAGCCTGTGTATGTCTGCAGGAAACCAAACACAGAGGATTGGATTTTACAAACAATAAGAAGACTAAAATTATTTACTGTCATACCTTTAGGAGACAGCAAGTATAAATTTATTTACAGAGTATACAAATCAATAAAGGTATGGATTTACCTTATCTTTCTAGTCTCTGATTCAGATTGACACATTTTATTTTACTCTAATTTGACTCTATCTCTATTTTTTTTGATTGGAAAATGTATCAAACCTTCAAATTTAAGTCAAAGAACTCTGAGTTAATTGAATTCAATAATTTAAACTTTTTAAAATCATTATGTTAATGTATAATCATGGATCTAGTAATAAAAAAATGTTTCACAAAGCTTTAAACACTGCTGAAAAGGTTGGAGCAAAAAGAAGTTACTGACTAAAGTTGAGTTAAAATCAGTTATTAGTAAAAGAAAAATTGCACTGTAACATATGGAAAAGAAGAGAAACCATGAATGAAATCAGAATCCTGGTTACAATCAAGACAAAGACTGAAAATGACTCTTTTTTCTTGTGATATCAACTTTTGTTTCATGTGTTCATGGATAAAAGATGTGCCGCTGATTACATGTAAATTATGCATAGATTTTGATTGTTTTAACTTCAACATCTTATCCCTGGATTAAATTAATCTTTAAATTAATGATTAAGACAATCAAAAATCCAACTAACCAAAAGACAATTAACATCAACAATGAGTAAAGGTGTGCTTTACAGACAGTGTCAGTTAATTTAATAAACTGTCACAAGAACAAAATGCTATTTATATGGGTTATCAAACATAAGTGGTTGAATTATAAACTGTTTTGTAATAACAAAGTAATCAAAGTTTGAGTCTGATGTTGTGATGAGATACTTGAATTTATTTCCACCAAGTAACTGCAGCTTATTCATATTTCTGTCACTAGAGTCCAGTTCAAAGTGCTGCTGCTTGTCTTTAAATCTATCGAATAAATCTCTGACTTAAACAATAAATCAAACACTCACTGTGTCACAGGTCATCAGTTAGCATCATGCTAATGGTTTGTAAAGTCTGAAGAAGTAGCTTTCAGTTTCTTTGCACCACTAAACTACAACAAAATTCTCCCAAACATAAGACTTAAACTGACTTTGACCACTTTCAGATTTCTGTGCAACTCAACTTTATTATTTCTTTTTGTTTGTTGGGTTATCTAATTTCTGTGTTGTATGTCTGAATCACTGGATCATAATCTAATTCGATCATGATCCAGTGGGAGTAGAATAAATGAAATTACATCCATGGCTGCTCTTACTGCCCACAGTGACTTAACAAACAAAATAAATGTAAAGAAAGAAAATATGTTAGAGAAGGATGAGGCTCACAGATGTTTGGATAACATACTCACCCTTCCACCACAATTAGTCTACATGGAGAAAGAGAACAAAACAACCAGAAACTTTTATAGATCTAATTCAAAAAGACTCTCAAAGGAAAACAAACAAACTCCACGTTTTTAGGAGCTTGCTCCTCTGGTCATCTGAGCTGTTACGCACAAACTATTAGACGATATCCACCATAAACCTCTGTAAGCCTGCTTGGTCTCTGAATAAAGCTCCCACACGGCTGTGACCAGGAGCAGCATGCCACAGATCAGCTCAGTTTGGGTGAGAAGAAGCTGTTTAAGTTCACAGAGAATTTCCTCCGTAAACCCTCTTACCAACGTAACCTGGTTTAAATGCACGGTTAACGACATCTAGTTAGCAGTTAGTTATTGCTGGTGTTTTTACATCGGTAATCCACACAAGAACCGTCCTTTTTTTGAGATTACAGAGGCATGATGGTTCGTCTGAGCGACACAGACACGACAGCGAGCAGAATCAGTGAGGTTTTCTGCTCTGCAATAGGCTGGTAGCATCGTAACTGACGTAAATTTGATCCCTCTTTGGGATTATTTTCATTATTGACTAATCTACTTCATGTTTTCTCACTTAATCTGTGAAAAATGTTCACCGAAACCTGTGTTGACATCAAAAGTCTTATTTAGTCTGGACAACAGTCAGAAATACAAAGATATTCAAAATCAGAGTCAAATTCTTTGGGTTCACACAGACCAATGAAGCTGGTTCTGATTCTGGTTTTGATTCTTTTGGAAACCTGAAAAATGTCCTGCTTGGGAAGTTGGAACCAATACATTTTTGTAATTTTTGTGATAAAGAAACATTGAAGCTATCATTTGATGATCAAAATAGTTGTAAAATCTTGTTTAATCAATGTTTAACTTAACGTTGCACCACTAATTATGAGATACAGATGATTTAAATAAGATATAAGGCCCACAATTCCTTTTCCTTTGGTAAATTCATTATACTTTCCTTAGAAAACCTTGTTCCCTCTCTATGTTACCCTCAAGTACTCAGAGTGCAGTGGGGACATTCAGTTAATTGCTTTATTTATAGTAGTATGAGAAGTGCAGGGTACTGAAGGACAAGTAAACAGCTTAACCCCAACAAGAACTTAACTGAACTGTGGACACTCGCCAGGTTTCTCCGTCAATGTAAAGTGAGTAAAAAGCTCTTTGTGTCTTTGTTATCCTAAGCATCGGTGTGATCTCTGCAGATAAGAGCTGCAGAGGTGGTGACAGTGCGCACTCACGTAGATGACTCGTTCATTGTAGCGGATGAGCAGGTTGCGGAGGATGCCGGCTTCGTTAAGGTCGCCCAGACGGATCATGTCCTCCACGCCGTGGATGGAGGTCGGGTGCATGGGCTTGATGTTGGTGGCATTTTGAGGGGAAATCGAGTGTTCCTGTGTTAAATGGAGAAAGAAGTAAGAGAATATTAGAGGGACACTTGTCTGAAAAGTTAGAGATTATTACAACTTGGGTTGTTTGGGCCATAATTGCTTTTTTCTTACCTTGCCCTCATCGTCCAAAACCTGGATTTGTCCCGAGTCACATAGTTTGACCACGGCGCCAACGGGGACGTCAAACTCTCGACCCGTTTTGAGGTCCAACCACACATAGTCCCCCTGCATGAACAAACACGGCTCTGATTAAAAGTGGACAATTTCACCAAGAGGTAAAAATAAAAAACATAATTTATTGTTAACATATCTGTTGACATTTCTGTGCTGTTTGACACATTCATTCTTTTCGTACTCAGGCACAAGGATCAACAAACTACCAAAAATAATTTGCTCAACTATAATCTCACTGTTTATTTGTCTGTAATTAAATTCATTACATATCTAAATAACTAGGTAATATCAAAGTTGCATCACACACCCACTGCTACCTACTTTTTTAGCTGCCAGCTCCCTGAATGAGAGGATTAAGTCTGAAAAAAGCTTGAATCTGACCACCTTCTGCCCAGTATGAGCATGATGTAACCCCTGACCTCAGAGCGTTATGTTGTTTGAGTACGTAACCCTGAGTGTGGTCCACATTTAGTGCCATGAAGCTGAAATCCTTATTTCTTCTTGTTTTCAACCAAACACATCAAGTTTTAACAAAAATTCTAGAAAATCTGCAAAAGTTATGAGCTTATCAGGACTTTGTTTGTCCAAATAAACAGCTGAGAGGTTTTGTCACGATGTGCTTTAACCTTTTGTAACCTCATGATACTGAAAGTTTGTAAATTTGCATATTTTTTGATGATCTCTATTTAAAAGAGATGAACAACCTTAAATGCTCTCAGCTTCTGTAGAGATGAAATGACTCACTAAGCACGATGAGCAAAAATGTATATTTTGCTGGAATCATCTGTGGTATCTCACATGAAACTTTGCAAAAACACCTCAGATCTTCACTGTTTGCTTTGATGCTGAAGAAAAAAAGGTCGACACTGCAGCAGAAATCTCAGCATTCACCCCTACAGTCTAGACTGTGACCTTAAGGAAGCTATTTTTGCTTCCATTTAAGAATGAGATTCATAGCCGCGTCTCTGAACTGAGATTGAAACAGTGCAGTGTGTCTGAGTCGAGCCCTGCAGGACTCTGGAGGAGAAACGCACCAGGAATTATTGAAGAGAAAAACTATTGATGACCTGATATGAAGTAACCACATCAGACCGACTGAGGAGACACACTGACTTCTGCTCTATTTAAGTCAGCTGGGACTTTGTTGAGATTAAAGTTAAGCGAGTATAAATGACTTTTCTTTATTTGAGTGAACTGACCCTTTACCACATCATATTCATGCTTAACATCTGCTTTTGCAACACAGTTAATCCATTACGATTTAATTTGCTGTATCTGATTTTTGCTGTTGCAAAGATCTCAATTTATCAACTTCCATCTAATCTTTGACTGATTTTATAATTGCCTTCAGTTATCTGGGTTTTAAGAGAGGTTATAAAGAACAGTGTCACCTACAAGGATGATGAAGTGAGTTTGGCTTAACTTAAAGAGAGAAGATTGAGGAGAATCTGCAGAAGGTAAAGAAAAGAGAAACTTCCTGCTCTGCTTCAACATCTAAAACTTCTTCTAAGCAGGCGAACAGGAAACAAGTATCAGTATATGTGTTATCATTGGCCATAAAACATCCTAAAACTGTGTAAAACAGGAAATAAACAGTTAATTTTACTCTAAAACAGGACAACTGACTGTTTGCTAGACTCCGCCTATATCACCGAGTGTCCAGTCACAACTGAGGATGTGTCAGTTTTTGAATTTCTACATTGTTTTTCCTACATACGTCACACTAACTCACAGTTCTACAGGATATTATCTGCCATATTGATGGAAGTGCAAACAAACACAACAGGAGGTGCCTCTTTGACACTTAACGACCCTGATGTTCATCTCTGGTGCATTTCCTGAAAGTATCAGGTATCCAAAAGACACCAGCAGACTTTTGAGAAAGGTTTTGTCAATGCAAGCTGAGCTGTTTGTGCTGTTTTTAAGGTTCTGTGTGGCTTTTAAGTAGTTATTTCCCAAGGCAAGGTGTTTGCTAACAGTGTTATTGTGTGGAGTTACAAGTTATGTTGCAAAAATATTTGCTCAGTACTGGAACATTTACGCACGGATGCCAAGATGCTGCTTTATTAGTCAGGAGTTTCAATCTGTTCTAATCTGGTTTATGGACGTTTACACTTCAGGAGCTTTGGCAAAATTTTCCAGACTCATCCTTCAATCCTTTTTTTCTTGTAAAAGTGAATCAAAAAACACTGAAGCACCAATCCAAACTTTTTTTTGCTTGTTCAGGTTTGTAAACAGCGAAATCATGCAGGAATTTTGTGAGCGAAAGCTACGTTTTGTTTATTAAAAATGCAGCAGCAGACAGAGTTTCTGTTAGGATTAGTTTATACTTTCTTGCCACAGCTGATATAATTCGATTGATACAGTGGTCATTTAAACCCAAAAACACCAAAATTGTCATGCTCAAGAGAAACAACAGTGACAGAGGAGAGCAGGACTTAATTAATGGGCAGTTATAAAAAAAAAGAAGACTTTAAATAAAAAAAATGTGATGAGGAAAACGAGAAGAATGTGAGATAAAAGGCGATAATCTACCTGCTGCAGAATGACCATGGTTCAGCCTCGGGTTGATACCAGGACATCAGAAGTCACCATGTGTGGCCTCTGAAAAGGAGACACAGACATCAGAAAGATCAACAGAAAGAACTGATGACTTCCTCAGAATAATGATACATAAATACAAATAATTATCTAAAGAAACTGAGCTGTTTATCATTTTTCCTTACAATAAACAGACATACTGGGTGGTTAGCATGAGCAGTGACTATGGCTAAACAGACAAGGAGATGAGCATCTCTAGGAAAATCATGAGATACATGTCAAATAAGTCTAACAAGTACAATTAAAAAACAGCACAGCGCATTAAAACCTATATATACAAGTATGTAGTGTTTGATCCAAAACTTTACTTTTACAGTTGGATGAACGTTTTTTCCTTTTTAACTTTTTGACCACTCGGAGCATCAGAACAAGCTGAAAACACAAGATCTGACTTGTTTTCAGATTATAAAATCATGGCCTATTCAGCAGGTGTGAACCAACATAAGTATTTATTATGTCCTTTTAAAGAATGTTATTTAGCTCTGTTTTTGCTCTCAACCAAATTTTTAGGGGAATATCTGGCTGTGTAGCTGCTCAGTGCTTCACTGCGTCCACCAGCTAAATGCTAACTTGTGTCAGAGTGTCATTTGGTGTGTTGCAGGTAGCACACCGTTGGTTTTGAGAGCTCCTCTTGCAGGAAATGATAACAGCAGAATTTACTAAAACAATGAAAAAGAAGATGCATTTGATAAACTGATCATATCTTCCAGACAAATAATCCATCAACGAGGTGGATGAGTTCACTGTCTCCGTGTCTGACGGCTGACGGGCTAATGTTGTTTGAAGCTCACGCCTCACAGTGAGACATGAGAGACCAGTGTAGGGGAGGGAGGGGGGTTTAAAGGGTCTGGTGGGGGCTGTTAAAGGCTTACTTGGATTCCTGGAGCTAATCCTTTGCTTAAGCACGCGCCATAGTTGTTGTAGTTATGAGTGCTGAATCATTTTTTCCCCCGGCTGAGCCATCACTCCTTTGTTAACCTCACCAACAACCATGATGCGTCAGTGCTGCATAAACTACAAAGGCCTATTGGTTCCAGTTAATAACTATTTTACAAAGAGCAGAAAAATCATTTTGAAGCTTTACATTGTCACATGCTGCAGATTTTATACCTAAAAATTAAAGTGAAGAGGCAACAAATTATAGTAAAAACAAAAAAAGTTACAACAACTTACTAATTTGCTTCATGTTTCTGTTGTTGTTTGTACACAAAGGCCCAATTTTAAGTCAACATATGACACCTCCCACCCCCGCAAGACTGACTGTATGAATGATGAAGACACCCCATGTCCATGTCAATGGGGGAGGGGCTAAGTGTATTAATGATCCTTTAGTGGTTCAATTAAGAGATTAACATTTACTTGGATGTTCCTCGCTTGAAATTAATTAGCACAAATGTTAAAAAGTCCACAGATTTTCTTTCAGACAGCGGCAGTGAACCTGTATGAGAGCAGCAGTGCAGATATACAGTATGTTGTTCATCTTCAGCCAAGTTCATCCATATGCAGCGAGTCACAATAGGCTCAGCTAATGCCAGAGCCTCTTATCCAGAACTACAGGGTGTTAATCTGATAATTGTCCCAAACAAAGACCTATAGATCTGCACTTTAATGTACAGGCTGGCCTTCACTGCATCCACAACTCCATTTCATATCTCACAAACGTACCAAGGGCTGCAAATCATTGCACACACACACGGCTCATCATCCCACTCCTCACCGCTGTTCCTGATAATACGAAGTTTCACTGAAAACTGGCGATTGCGTGACAGAAAGGTTTCTTTTTGATCTTGTGTTAAAAAAAAAAATACAGTGTTATCATGCGACAGGTTTGTTATAATTCCTGTGGATTGGATTTGGTGCTTTCACCGTGGTCTTGATAACAGAATACAAAAAGATTCCTCACTGTAATCCATGTAACACATCAGTGCTGTGTTTTGGATGGCTCTACTACCCAACCTGCAACTATCAGGTTCGAGCCATTTTACTGTGTAGTCCTTTTATTTTGTATTGACTTCGGCTGTTTGTAGGATGAAAAAAAAAAAGTTAGTTTTGCTCTGTAACTGCAGAAATCGTCTGTGTCCTTGCATGACATGCTGCAAAACAACAAGGGCCACTTTGTTCGATCAGACAGTAATGAGTAAAACTAAGACAAACAAAGCCTCAGGTCTCTAATTTGGCAGAACGAGTCAGGTTAAGTTGGGTGAAGTCTTAAAGACATGGGTGTGGTCTGGGTTTAGGTCTCAGTTTCAGGTCTGAGGAGCTGTAGAGTTTAAATGAGACTTCTGGGAACCAACGAGACCAACAATCTGCTAACATGCTGACTGTTAGGCTAACATGTTAGCATGCTAACAGTAACAGTATAACAGTACAACTGAGGTTGATGTGACTGTCATTAGTTTAGCAGATTTTTGCTAATTTGTAAACAAAGTAATTATATTTTTTCAATAGTTTTGTTGAAGTATTTCAGTCTGTACAACATCTGGTACCTGTCCACATGTACATGTTAAAATATTTCAGTAAACAATCAGAGGCTTTGATCTATTTGTGGTGCTACGAGAATAAATTAGGTGATCACCAAAGTCGGTACTCTTCATCATCTTGGGTTGTCTTTGCAGAATTCAATGCCATATTTATTTAATATTTAGATATTTCAGTCTGGACCAGAATGACATAGCTGCTTGCACATCAAAAATAAAGTTGAGAAACTTTGATTTAAGGTACGTTAAGTGATACTTGAGAGGCTCACATGTTACACTGGTGTTACTGTTAGTTCTTTACAAGCTTTATTGTGCATTTGTTAATGTAAATGATTCTACTAACATGACTAGTCGATAACAACAGAGACATTTAAGCACTGAAGGCACCACAAAGTCAGAACTGACATCAGCAGCTTTACAGATGGTTTTTTAAATGAAAGGCTGTTTCTGACTAACATCCTTCACTCTAATGTAACAGATGCCTCAGAGTTCAAAACCTCAAGTCTCTGTCATCACAGCTCATGAGACCCCAAGTCGACCTGGTCAGAGATTTTCATGTAATGGCCAAAAGCAATCTTGCTAATGCCTCGGCTGCTAATCTTTGTGTGTGTGTGTGTGAGAGTGTGTGTGTGTGTGGCCTTTAATGCTATTTTAACAAGCATGTGCACTGTATGTGTAGCAGTTCTGACTCACATGGCAGGGATTCAGAGGCACAGAGAGGCGTGAAGCATTCATCGTAGGCCAAGAAAGTTTGATGTTTCCACGCCCTCCATGAGTTCAGCGTTTCCGTCTCTGCAAAAAAACAAGGAAATCTTGACTCTGTAAGGATAAGAAATGTTATGCATTTTGTTTGACTCTGTTGGATTTCTATTTAAATCCAATGCAATTGTACAATTCTACTTCTACAGTTAGTGGTTTTCCTCCACTTGTGTCGTATTTAAATAGAAAACTGTTTGTGAAATACATCTAGAATCACGTTCCTGTTTCATCATTCTTGTAGTCCATTAAAAAAAGACTAATATCTTTGTCTGATTTAGCTTTTTGAGTCTTGAATTAAGTCAATCTCACTTATTTTTCTTGCAGTTGTTGCTACTTCTAGTTAAACAGCTCGTATGTGTCAGTTTTTCCATTCAGATGTTTTCATCATATGATTGCTGGACATTGTAGATTTGTGTTGGGGCGGCTCCTTGAGTCACTTTTCCTCATACAACATTTCTTATTTGCTTTTAGCAGCATTTTAATCAGTTATCTCTCTTCTCATTAAAGAAATTAAAGAAAAAACAGCATTTGTTTCATTCACCAATTTCCCTTAACAGTTCTTTTTGGACATTTTATAAAAATGTAACAGTCATCAAATGGTCCACACCCTTTTAAATACATGCAACATTTACATTTCATTTAACCTACTGAGAGCTAACTGTCATCACTCACATGTCTGTTTAATATGAAGCTGGAGGCAGCAGCTAGTTAGCTTAGCTTAGCTTCAAGACTGGAAACTTTGTCAATGGCTGCATAAACATCTCTGTGCAAAAGGTTCATGTTTAACAGAAACATGCTTGTGACATCAGTCTTAACTAAATCTCAGCAAGAAGGCAGATTCTCAAAATATTCCCAAAAATGTCAGATTATTTCTTTAACCAAACTCCAGCAGCCTGACGAGGGGTTTAACATGAGAAGAGAGACAGCAGCAGTAACATGAAGCACTACAGTAAGACATATTATTCCTATAACATGATAATAATTGACTGCGGTGGATCAGTTTTAAGCAGAATTATCAGCGAAACACTGCAGCTGAAGGCAGAGAGGTGGATGTACTGAACTGCTGCTTTGTCTGAAGCTAATTCACATTTTTCTGAGATCAACTGCAGTAACAGTGAGGCCCAAAGCCAAACTAGTGACTAAAGTGACACAATACTAAGTTCATTACATGGTCAGCATGGCTTATGTAAAATGACTGATATGATTGTGCAACCTCAAGACATTTTAAGCACATATATCAGTTCATTTTGTCGCGTTCTCAGCTGTAAGATTTTTTATTTTAAATGTAAAAGTTCATTCTCAACACTGAAAAACAGCAGTTTGATCCCTTGAAAAAAGTGCTTATTCAAGGTCCATTTATGAGCCTTTTCTAGAGTGTTTAAGTGCATCTTATATTTGAGAAGATGTTGCAAAAAGCTCTGTGAAAAGCTAAGTAGTGGAAGCATTTTCACAAAAAGTTGAAGCTTCAATTTATTAACAGGAAAATGATCAGCATTTATCTCAATAATCAGTCATTTTTGATCAGAAATAGTAAAAAATGACCATATTCTCCGGTTTCAGCTTCTCAAATGAGAGTATTTGCTACTTTAAATTATCATAATTAACTAAATAAATCAAATCTTTATAGTTGTTAGCTTTGTAAAATTGTGATGGGTAGTTCTTCAAAATTTCTTGCCTTTTTATAAACTCACTGATAAATCGTTAATGAAAAAGTAAAATAATATTAGCTGCAGATCCTCCCAAGTTAAGATCATTTCATGGTCAGAAAATCTTGAATTTTTCTTGTTCATATCCAACTATTTACACTTTTTATGCCGTCATATAGACCATATTTTTCTTCTGAATTCTGCCATAGTTATTGCTTATAACTTTTATAGGTCCTTCTAACATCTTTAATGCAACACTTTCTTTGCCATTTCTATCTCCTTCAGGAGACACTCTGAACTGCTGTCTTATCAGGCAAGAGGTAATCTCTAATAGAATCTAAATTGGAAGGAAGAAAAGCATTCAGACTTTGTTCAACAGACAAAAAAAACCCCTACAGTCAACTGTTTACTTGAAGGGAACATAATGGCTCCTTTAAGTGCTGGCACAGGACGAGGAGCAATAAGAGGCTTTGGCCTAAAGCTACAGCAGAGCAGCAGCACTGTGGCCTGGCTGCAGACTAAGCCTTCGGCCTCCATCGCCGTTCACCTGCTGCACTCACCTCTGTGCACACTTCCTCCTGCTGGTCTTTTCTGTCCTGAGAAAACGTGAGGAGGCCCCAGAGCTGACAGGATGGTTGATCGAGATGGTGTAGGACGGGTGAAGAAGCTGGAGGCTGACTTCTCCTCTCCTGTCTGTGGTCGTCACTCCTCTTCTTTGTTTATAATCTTTCCCCTGGCCTTCACCTGCGTTCGTCCTCTCGTGCTGCCGGCCTCCTGTCCGTGGTAATTTCAGGTTTGATGTCTGGGTCAGTGACAGGGCTCTCCAGACTCTCGCTGTGTCTCATTCATGGCTGCTGATCCTGATTAGCTGGGAGGTGGAGCCTGTTGGTGGCAGATACAGAGACCGGCTGTGAGGTGGAGAGGGAGGTGACCAGGGTCACGGTTTCCAAGTTGTTGCTCTGTTACCTCTGGTAAGTCACTTTAAGGGTCAGTTCACAGAAATAACAGGAGAAAATGTACTTTCTCACAGACCTCTGGAAACATCTGTCCATTCAAGTTGTGGTTTAAAAGGCCCAGGATCTTTAAGATTTCTACCCACAAATACAAACAAGGGAGTGTTCGCAACACTGAAATAATTTCAGTTATCAGTGGCAATATGTTTTAAGAAACAGTTCTGCTAATACTTTAGATAATAAACAAACCTCAAGAACTCAAATGTGTCCAGTACTTTATGATCAAATACCTGCAAAGCTAACAGTATTCCCAACAGCCTCTGCTATTGTTTGTCTTCTGTTCTGTTTTTATTATCTAATATTAGCATGCTGCGTGCTAAACTATAATAGTCAACATGGTAAATTTACTTTTTAAACACTAGAACCTCTTTTTTTAATCACTTTTTTATCTAACTTATCTTCATCATCATTTCCATTCAATATGAAATCTTTGCTCTTTGCTGACGTTTTTCAAGTGCTGGTCAAGTTTATTTAAAAAAAGAAAAAGAAAGATAATGTACCTTAAAAGACTTCCTGTTGATTACATTGAATACAATGATGACAAACCCAGAATAGGTTTTCCTGTTTTATTTCAAAGTCATGCCACAAGTTGACATTAAATACAAAAGAAAAATTAATAATTCCAGATTGTAGCTATAAAATAACCACAGTGTAACCGAGAACCAAATCCAACGAACACGCATTTAAAAAAAAGGAAAGGAAAGCTCACGCTGAAAAGAACACACAGACAAGCACACGGTACAGAACATACAGCACAGCTCTCTGAAACCTAGCTATCAGTAAACATACCAGTTTGGAACGCAGGGTAAAGTGGATATATAAAATTAACAAGGTTATAAAATACTAATAAAAGATACTTGTTTATAAAGACCGTAGCATCTTCTAGAAGTGTCACCATGCAGTAGGTATTCCAGTCTCCAGTTAATAAACATCAGCAGAAAAATACAAGAAGAATCACAAGCTCATTCCTTGAGTGGACAAGACTCGATCTTAGATAAAAATGTCAATGACAAGAATGCAGAAGATATCTGGTGACCTGGTACGATGGAGTCAAATTCAGTACAGTCTTTAAAATGCTGTCATTGAGATAAACAACCCGTTGCATCTTTTCTGGAGCTCCATCACCAGTGTCCTGTAACAGCAGACACATGCAGCGTATCTAAGCTGACGAGCTATAAGATCAAAAGGCAAGCAAACCTCAACTGCGATCATGTCATTGTTCTGCCGAGAAACGAGGAAAAAGCCTCATTAAATAATTACAAAATTCTTTTCAGAGCTGCTTTCTTTTCTTACAAATTTTTCAGTTTTGCTTATTCTACATGTTCGTAGTCCAATGATACCTTGTTGGCTCGATGCTAAAGGTTTCTTCCATTTTCATAGAGATATTAGGGAGGTATATAGTTATATAAAACACATTGTAGTTGATCCGTTATCCATGCAGATCTCCACCAAAGCTCAAAATGCATCAGAACTGCAGGTTCATTTTCAATGGTTTAAAATTTAACCATTTCAGTGTAAAATTTAGTTTCTACTTTTACTTTTTTTAAAGTAAGAAGTCTTTAAATCTTGATGTAGAGTTGCAATGAAAACGTAGACAGATGTATGCTGCTGTGTTGTAATCTGAAGTTCAGTGATTGGTTTAGGAAAAGAGTGACGGTTACAAAAATTCAGATGCTTTCATCACCTTTCAGTGAAATCTAGCAGGCCATTGGCTGCTGGCATCGTCAGTGGTCTAACTGGGAAACTGTGCATGGCTGCAATCAACCAGATAGATCATGAGATTGTGGTTTTGTATCACAACTTTGACTTCATAGAAAACCTCTTTTATTGTTTGGAAAACGGGATACAAAACATAACTAAAAGGCGTGATATGCTCTGACCCATAACTTTTAAGATCTTCATGATGCCTGTCACGCCTTAAGAATTCAGATGTTTATCGCTTGAACACAAGATGAAGCAAAATGTCTAACTTTGTATTAGTGACACATTGTTTCCAAATCATTTATTTCCTCCATATATCTCTAAAAAAGAGAAGAAACCTGAAGTATCATCCTAAATCTCTCAGACAAACTAGAAGACAAGTCACTGAGTTACGAATATGTTGAATAATTCATTTGATTCCTCCAAGTATTCCTGCTGATCACCAGAAGCAGTGAACATCTCCTTCTTAAAATAAACGTTCAGCGTATACTTCACAACATCCATCAAAACATGGATCCAATAATGATAACTGATAAGTCAAATTGCTGCTACTT